>VNWY01000513.1:0-40180 GCA_009869845.1 Pseudachorutes palmiensis | reverse complement strand
CCCCATTCAAAATCCACGAGTTATGAAGCTGGATTTGACCCCGGTTACTAAAACAAATAACAGGCCTCGTAGTCCTTAACAAGAATAGAACAATAAAAAAACATATTTTTTAAAAATGTCTACTAATTTTTTAATGAATTAAAAATCTTAAACCTAATAACCTAATAACGTAGTTCTTATTGCATCTCGGTAAAAAAACGGAAATAACGATTGAACTCGATGACATTGGTTTGGAATGAGCTTATACATTTTAGGGGGGAAAAACCGTGCATTACCAGCGGAAGCGTTAAACCTTATCTCACCCTTAAAATTAGTTTTCACCAGTTCGGTCGACTTGGTTTTGAGAACCTAATTTAGCAATAGTGGGAACGAACCCTGGCAAGTTAGTTTCGGCACCGGGTTTTATCGCTTCGATACGAGACTTAAGCCGACAGGTCGCATTCCATGGAGGACCGGCCTCACCATACTGCGATTGCCACAGACTGCTTTGCGTTTTCAAAGGAATAGAGGGATTTATAATCTTGTCTCACAATCCCCATAATGTTCAAAGGAACATCCTGTTTCCTTTGTCCACCTAAAGTTGGATAAATTGATAAATTGAAATAAGATATGAGATAAATTGAAGGCTGTGACGCCAGAAAGACGCGCTTGTCTTGTTACCGTTCAGATCTTAAGATCGAAGGAGTTTGTTTTATAAAATTGACACGAGGCTATTCTGGACTACTGCGCGTACATGTCCATAAGAACATAAGAAGTACAATGCTAAATTGTCTTTATTTTTATTTTAACTATTCTTATTCAGTCATAAATCTGAGGCAAAAAGTTTTAAACAAATCCTAGTGCTCCATGTATGCCGAATCAAAACGGGAATTCTGGATGGTTTGCTAGTCTGAAATAAACAATAATGTACGATGTTTAGAAATTGAATTGATGTCGCTTGTAGTTGACACCTACGCGGGTGAATGTGTTTCTTTTACGAAACAACGTCCCGACTCGCCTTTGTCCAACCCATTTAGTTGATGGATGTCGTCTTTGCTTATGTCGAAATCAAAACCCTGAGTTGAAAATAAAAAATTATGAATCCACTAGTTAATAATCATCCTTATATCCTTACGTTAATATTTTGAGCCAGTCTCTCAACACCGGAGGTAGTAACGATGATAGAAATCCCAATCTGAATTAAATGTCGAAGTAAAATTTGTCCAGGCGTTTTGCCATATTTTTCTGCCAGCGTGGTCACGACAGGATCTTCTAATACACTGGGCGATGTGAAGCTCCTATATTAATTTAAATTCATTCATCACAGGTTACCTGTACTATTGCGAACTTTCCAACTTACCCATCCATGCCTTTCTGCTTCATGTACTCGGAGCGTCTTTTACTTCCCACTAAAAAAAAACAGTAAGAGAGAATTGTGTAATGCAATTAATCAAAGTTTTAATTAATTCAAGGAAACTCACAAGCTCCAAAGGCAGAAACTAAAATATTGTGGCGACTACAAGTAGCACGAAGTTGCGTCTGTTGGAAGTAAGCATGAAGCTCCACTTGCATGTTTGCAGGCGGAATTCTAGAAACACCAACAATGCGTTCGACTTGTGAGCAATTGAAGTTAGAAAGTCCAATTGATTTAGCCAATCCTTGGTCCACAACTTCCTCCATCGCTTTCCACACGGCTTCCAAATCTGTTTCATGATCAACGAGTGGAGTTCCATCGGCACTCGTTGGATTCATGGTTTGGTCATCTACGTATTTCCAACCACATGGAAAGTGAATCAAGTATAGATCAACGTAGTCAAATTGAAGAGCGTCGAGTGACAGCTTCAGAAAATGGCCAACTTTAAACGGATGATTTCCAATTGGTGGCAACTGGAGAATGGACACGAGTGTAGTTTGTAAATTCCAATAAGGTCACGCCTTTGATAAAGCTTACCTTTGATGTAACAAAGAGTTCCTTTCGCTTAATTTTTCCAGAATCGAACCATCTTTTAAAAACACGTCCAAGGATGTCTTCGTTCTTGTAGAAATAGGCAGTGTCAAAATGTCGATATCCAAGTTCCAATGCTTTGTCAATCAGTAAAGTCAGCAGTGAAGGATCTTCTGTCTAAATAAAGTTTTTAATTTCAATCCAATCAAATAAAAGAGGAACATTTTGCAATATTTATGGCTTGGCCTTACTTGTAGAAGTCCGCATCCAAATCCAAAAGCAGGAATTTGGTGTCCGTCGTTCAGTTTAAATGATTCCATCGATTTCAGAACAATGGAATTGAAGGCACTTTAGTTACTTGGCTACTGCAAGAGAGATCAGCTAAGCATATGGAATTATTTTTTCTCCATCAGCAGAAGGTCAAGCATTAGATAAGAGTTTATTGACATTAGCTATATGCCGAGATGTAAAATATTGAGTGCACTTAACAACTATTAGGCTAATAAGCATAACATTTAATCGGGTATATCTTATTCCTCATGCCAAAAGTACCCGATTAACGGAATACAATAATGATATTGATAATATTATGCAAAACTGCATTGACAATTAAAACAACAATGCGATAATGTAGGAAGTAGTGAGACCCCGCTTGTATTTTACAGGGCCTAAGGGACCTCATTACCCTACTAAAATACATTCGATCAAACTGATAGAGAGGAGCACTAGAGCTAGCAAAGTGTTTTCTATAGTTATCTAAGCATTCTACCGACTTTTCATAGACTGAAGCACCCTTGATGTAATTCAGTAACAGCATACCTAGTAAGCAGAAAGAGACTACGATCAGGATAAAAGTAATGACGGAAAAGCCACGTAAGACACACATGGAAAATCCAATGCATGCAAGCGAGACTATCCCAAATTTTGAGCAAAGCAGAATGGTTTGGAACATGTCGTTGAAAATTGTTAGTATAACGGAAATCGAGCGGAAAACGACAATCCTCTGAAGATAGGCCCTTAGTGTGATTTGGTCTGACGAAGAGTGCTTAATGACAAGGTTCTTAAGCACCACCGGAAAAAAGTAGCCCATGATTAGTCCCTGGATTGCATATGCGTACCATTTCACGCCAGTGACGTGGCTATCCACGACGAATACGCACATGCAAGCTACTACTTGGAGATGGACGATCAGAACCGGAAGTTGGAATGTGAACCTGTTCAATCCAGCATAGACGATGAACATGTCATTGTAGAAGAGGATTGGAAATAGAAGCAGCATCAAAGAAAGTGAAACAAAGTAGACGTGGGTGATAATCTTAATCATAGTATCAACGGCAGTGCCATCTTCAGGAGTCACGATATCCGCCTCTGAAATTCATCAAATATTTGACCTTCGGAATGGAGGAGTTGAATGAAAAAAAAACAACTTTCTTACCCTTCAATTTGTTGAAAAAGTTCATAAATGCATTTAAGAGCTGGACACAGTCCTTCTTTTTCAGAAAGGTATTGAAATCAAGGACAATGTTCATTATTGTAACTGTCCAGACAAAGCAAACGATTAGGAAAAATAGGAAGTTGCTGTTTAATACTTTGGAGAAAATAGCCACAACAAGAACCGTAGGGCAAAGCAGGATGTCCGTTAGTATGCAAAATTTCGACATTTTTACAAACTTTTTCGAATCGTCCAAGATAAATTTTTTATCCTTTGGTACCCAAACTGCGGGGTACTGAAATGTATAGTGAGAATAGCAGAGCACAGCCTGCAAGTATTTTGATGACGCTTCGGATAACATGGTAATGTTCTAAATATAGCTAAGATTCACGACACCAACGCTGTCCCGGATATTAGCAAACTAAGCACTTTTCGCTTCCTTAGTCAAAGATATTCACTCTGCTTTGGCCAATGAACGAATTGACTTCGACCAAATAAATTTTTCACGAAGGCGTCACCGCCACCGCCACATTGAGGTTTTGAAGCTTCTTGATCCTCTTAAAATCCCTAATAATTTAGTTGTTTAGAAACATATCCTCCTGAAAAGTTAAAAGCCTTTTGGTGATTTATAATTTAGTCGACCTCTAGAAACGAGAAAAAGAGGACACTTTCCACTTTTGCCTTTTAAAATTGAGAGTATTTTTTTAGTTACAGGATGGATAATAGAGTCAATGTTAGAGCGTATAATAAAACTTAACCTTTGACACATTATCTCAGAACGTTTCGTTTTTTTTTGCTTTTTAGCTTGACATGGTCACGAGCCCTACGAGTTGTATAAAAATGTATGAGATGTAATGAAAAGCCTGCGAAAAGTTGGCCTTTGGTTACTATGTAAAAATAAAGTTTCAAATATCGAAGTTGTTTGCAGCAACGCTTCAGTTGACGTCCGAAACAATCAAAACTCGAGCGCATTTTGGCTTAAAAAAAAGTCGGAGAGATTAGCCTGACTAATTTCAACGGAGCTCTCGAATTGAAAAAAAGAATAATTTAGTTGGCTAGTAAAGCAAGGACATGGGAACACTTCGGGAAGTAGCATCGGATTTGGTCGAAGAATACAACCAGGCCTACAACTATGTTGCTGCCTACTGTGCGTACGCCAAGACAAATTATTACGATGGACACAATAAATATAAGACTTTGGCAATTGGACTCGGAATTGGATCGGGCTTGTATCTTTTACGGAGGATGTACCGATCCTGCAAGGAAGCTGGTAAGCGATTTTCAACTTGTAGTTTATTTTTTGCAGTGAGTCACAACATTTATTTACAGGAGGCGAGGACCAGTCCTTTCTGTCTGGTTTCTACGATCTGTACATGTTCCCAGTGTTCGGCTCTCAGGAGATTCCAAAGCCCACAGAGGCGCAACTCACTCCAAGGACTCCTAGCTTGGGGCGCTATTGGGACACGATCCTTTTCGAAGAAATTGAGCACAACGATGACCATGCCTATATCGTCGTGGACGAGTTCCGTGCTCCACCGGAAGTGAGGACTCTCATCAAATGGACGCAAATCCTGGGTGATCTTGAACAACCAGAATTGATAGAACTTTCAAAGTACATTGAAGTTGTGTCAGTGAAGAAGGATGAACTACTCTTCACCGGAGGCGACCCAGATACGAATCTCTACTTGTTGATCGATGGAGAAATTCAACTTCGTACGAGATATGGAGAGAAAACATCAGTCATAATGAAACAAGCAAGGCCGGGACAAACCTCCCAGATATTTTCCAATTTGTCGTTCTTCGATGTCGTCGTTGGTGAACCAGGACTCGTGAAAGACGTCAGAGCAGTAGCTGTAGAAGACTCAGCGGTACTCAAGATTCCCAGCGCGGTTATCCCGGTTGGTCACAATTCGTAGCAACTAACAACTGTGTACTAATGGAATTGAATTTCATTGCAGGAAATTTGGCGAAAGAACAAAGAGCTGGAGACCCGGAGCATCCGGCACTTGGTCCGCCAAACTTACCAGATTATCTTTGAAGCCCTTTCCGAAGTACTTGGTATGACAACTGAACTTTTCACAGGGCAAACGATCGAAGAGCGACCAACAATTCCGCCTGCACTTTATCTCCTGCATAATATTACTGACGAAGTAAGATGAATTGAAGTGCACCGTCCTCATCATGTTTAAGAATCAGTTTATCTAAGTCTTGGTTTAACTCTCAGATCAGAGCCAATGCTCTTACCAGCTTCGTTGAATTTCTTGGACTGAGTGACGTCTACGATATCACGGACCCTATCATTGCTGATCTCAGAGTCGTACTTTTGCCAGCGAAATTCGAGCTGACTCGAACAGGAGAGAATGATGGCAATAAGCATGGCTACTTTTTCGTCTACAAAGGAGAAGTCGAAGTTCGTCGATTGATTCAATTTGTGTGGATCTTATTTGACAGTAGGATGTTCTACGTGACTGAAGGCGAAGGCGTAAGCATACCCACCATGGCAATTTAACCTTGAGGTTCATTTGACAATTACTTTTAGTTTGGTGCATTTTCTTACATGACCGATAACGTCAACCTTTTCACCATACGAGTCTCTCAGGTCGCCGTTGTCGTCCTCGTTCCAAAACGAATAATTGAAACGTAATAACAGACTCTGACTCAAAATATTTAATAATTATTGCTATTTGGTCCTGTAGGATCTGCAATGCTCATCCATATTGTCTTCTGCGCATTATGTACGTAGTCGTTAAAAAGGTGTCCCTACCTATTAGAAGAATGGATTTCGGGATTGAATGGGTCTACATGGAATCGGGCTCAGACCCACTTTACACGTTAGCATTTTCACTAAAGACTCATTATGCTGACTGCAGAAAATTAACAATTTTCTAGATATGGGGACGATTCGGATAGCGTGTGTATTGTAATGAACGGTAAACTCCGCTCGATTTTTCAGGAAGACCCCGAGACACGAATTGTCATGTCGGAGTACAACAAACACGACTTGATTGGCCTAGTACGAACAGAAGCTAAACTTACACTGATACTTATTGTTAATACAATTCCTTTCTGCAGGTTGAAACCATGGGGCAGATGTACCGCACTAAACACGTGCTGCCCGTGAGAACCTGTGAACTCGTTAGAGTTCATGAAGGCGTCCTGCTCTACCTGCAGAATACATTTCGATCCGTACCAGATCGGTTGCTGGACTTTCTAGCATACCGTAAAGTGAAAGGTAAGTAACACCCTTTACCCACCATTCCCTCTGACTTCTTTAGAATTCCTATCGTGATTTTCAGAATTTTGGTCTGGGGATGAAGCAAAAGATCGAGGAGACTTAATTTTAAAAACAATCGAAGAAAGGAAGAAAAAACCACCGCCAAGCATTGCGCTTCTTCCTACAACCAGTGGACTCCCGACTCTGGCCATGGCTTATGAGATCATGGTGTGCCACCAACAATATGGTAAAGTTTTCGTTTGTCGCCGAACGTGGAATTTACTAATCTGCTATTTTCAGGTCGTGTCAAAGTCCTCAGCGCAGATTCAATTTTGCACAAACTAGGGAAGAATGCTTTTGCAAGAATCAACGAACACGCTCTCATGTCGTATTTAGGATCACTAGAGGCAGAATATGCGCTCGTAATTTACGTCGTAAGCATCACTACCTAATTTGAAATTAAGATCAACAGATTTTGCTGATTTGGTTTCTGGTTAGGCTGAGCGTACCATGACTGCTTGGACAATCCGCTGCTTACATCACGCGGATATTGTCATGATATTAGCAAATTCAGATCAACCACCTGATGTCACTGCTTTCGAAGAAATGGCGGTGAAGGAAGCTCCCAGACCCAGGAAAGAACTTGTCTTATTCCACCCTTATCGCGTTACTTCCAGCAGCGACATACGCGTCCGTAAGCAAAGTTGTTGAGCCTTAAGTTGTTGAGATCCCTTGACCCTTAATTTCCGTTTATGCTTTTGATTCCTCAGCGACATGTGTCTTGCCACGAAATACAAGGGCTTGGCTCGTACCGAGAGAATATATAACATTCCACCATCACGTGAAGGTAAGGTTTGCTCATGAGCGCCACCAGGCACTCAAGTTTGGACTTTCCCAATTATTCCTATTCCTAGCTCTTCCCAGCCCATGCGTGTCTCATTCACGCACCTGAAACTCAAATCTTGGACTACTACTTCGATGAATATAAAGTTAACAATCACTGCGACATGGCACGGATTACTCGGTGGATCGCTCTGACTCCTACTGGCTTTGTATTTGGTGGTTACGGGCCCAAAGGTACATTTAAAATTCATAAGACTTTTAATTAAAAACAACTTTCGTTCAGGGGGTGCACACATCGGAGTGATTCAATCAATCCTCGAGCACAACATCCCGATTGATATGATTTGCGGATCAAGCGTCGGTGCCATCGTCGCGGCACTTTATGCCATGCATCAAAGCATCACTCGTGTTGATGAAATATGTAAAGCTTTCTTCAAGGTAAATCTCGTTTACTTTTTGGTTAGTTAAGTCTGATCTAGCCTTTATTGGATTTCAGGATATGGCGGATTGGGGCAAGCACCTCAAAGACTTGACAGTAATTTACTTTTGTATTTATCAATTCTGATTCTTAACTGAAATTATACTGTTGGAAAGATCCCCTGTGTCAGTTTCTTCCAAGGACGAGTCTACAACGAGATTATAAAGAAGTTGTTTTTCGACGTGCAAATTGAAGACTTGTGGATTCCCTTTGTTTTAGTATCGTCTGATTACACTGAACTTGATAAGCGACCGCATCGCAGTGGTAAAAGCTTATGCTTCGGCCACTTGTTGCACGAAGTTTGACTTATCTACTTTTTACAGGCCCACTGTGGCTTTATTGTCGGGCACAACTGGCTACAAGTAAGCAAACATTCTATGAGAAATTATTCCGACTAAAGTTTTTTTTCTTTTTCAGTCGGAATTGTACCGCCCGTGGTAAGATTGGTTCTAAAATAATGTCATTCGCAGAGTATTAAGATCAAATGTGAATTCCATCATTTATAGTGTGATCCTGTCGATTATCACTTGCTCTTCGAGGGTAGTTACATCTCGGTTTGTCCATGTAAGAACACATAAAATAAATTAAAATCCCGAAATAAGGAGGCGGAACCCTTATGATTTCAGCCAACGTATTGCGCAATGTGGGAGCGCAATTCATCATTGCCTTTGACGTCTCCCTTGGTGATAACGAGATTCCCCAAAACTATGGAGAAGACTTGTCAGGAGTCCAGGTAAGAGCATGTGGTATCTATTTTATTATAGGAGCAAAGACTAAGTGACTATTTGATATTTCCCGACAGTGGCTGCTCCATCAGACACTCTCATTTATGCCACCCCTGCCAGTGCCGAATTTGCTCGAACTCCAGCTTGAATTGTGCTTTGGCCAGACCG
Source organism: Pseudachorutes palmiensis (assembly GCA_009869845.1). Taxonomy (NCBI): domain Eukaryota; kingdom Metazoa; phylum Arthropoda; class Collembola; order Poduromorpha; family Neanuridae; genus Pseudachorutes; species Pseudachorutes palmiensis. Next base: position 31,396 of record VNWY01000513.1, on the reverse strand, counting down.
GATTCCAGCTTGACATTGTCGAAAAGATGGACGCTCTTGGTGAGTTATGTTCTTGAATCCCTTCTTCGACGTTTAACTGTAATTATTTTGCCCATTAGCCACTTACATCCGCATGCCAGTTGAGCTTTGGAACAAAGGGAACTACAAGGAGTACAAGTCACTGAAGGTAAGGCTGAGCAAATAAAATACAAATAAACATTAAACTTTTTCAGTACACTGGATACACCTTTGCGAATACTGTCTTTCGAAATGTAAGTCGGTTGGATCCATTGGTGCAACAGTGGATTGCCGTTGATCCAGAAACTCCGCTGCTCCATGAGAAGCAACTTATCCAAGCTTTCCTCAAACCCCGGAGGTGGGCTATGGATAAGCTAAACCAGATTCCTTACCCAGAAGAGATTCGTAAGCCCGAAAAAATCCATCGACCATCAAGAGAACCAAGCTTGATATCATTGACTCCTTCGTCTTCGTCAACTACGCAAAGCCCAAGTCATTTGAAACGATACACGACAATCGGCGTCCGCCATTGAATAATTCAAGAAAACAAACGCTAATAACGAACAAATAAAGTAAATCTCAAAGTGTCAACTCTCTAAGACGTTTCCTTGATTTCCATTGTGCACTGCCAGGGGATTCTAATTTCTGGCCATTTTTGACAATGTTTCCAACAATTAAATCATCTATGTGTAGGGCGTGACATTCCCAATCCGGTTTGAGAATTTCCTAGCAATTCTTTCTTTTTTTTTGCAATTTGAAGGCAATTGGGTATATAGAGGTGTGTGTCATCTGGGTTCCTATATCTTTGCAAATCCTTGGAAATTCTTTCCAGTTTAGGTGTTCATCGCATAATTAAAGTATTGAGGAAATGCACTCTCATTTAGTGACCATCTTCGTTTTCGTTGCACCACTGCTTCCTTTGATTCTAGGGGAAAGGACTTGTTCTCCGCTAACTGCGTCTCGTGTAAATTCAAAGTTTCAAACCGTTCAAACTGATTGAGCAGTTTTTAATTTCTCCTTGCCTGATTCCAGAATGTTGAAGTGTGGTGTTCGACTGGATCGGATTGCAGTCGTCCACAAGCCATTGGAACCGTTGCAAAATACAAGTGCAAAAAGCATCACATTCCTTTTGACGGTTCTGATCGAAATGCAGAGTTTGAGAATGAGCTAAAGTGTGACCAAGGTGGTGAGTGGGCCGGGCTAAAGAAATATGAAGCCTATCGATGCAAAGAAGGTCAGAAAAAGTTAGCTTGCCGAAAGCGATCCTGATGAATTCCTGTAGATCTAAATTAAACGTTTATCCTTTTTTGAGATTGTGGAAGATTGACCACAAATGCAAAACCATTGGTTATTAATGGAGTCCCATCCAATCGGACTGTGTGGCCTTGGCATGCAACCATTTTCAGAAAAGCGGGGAACACTTGGACATATATCTGTGGTGGATCAATTATTCGGAACCAAATTATCATCAGCGCTGCTCACTGCTTTGCCGTTGATCACAATCGGGTACGAAATCCTGATGAGTTTCGTATTATCCTGGGCTCGGTTAGCAGCAACTATTTTGAAAATCTGATTGAAGATGGAGTCCAAGTTCACAAGGTGAGCATCTACAGATAGCAAAATTCATTGGTAATCTCACATTAACATTTGTAGATTCAACGAATTCACATCTCAGAGAATTATGAGCCCAAGAAGGCGTATCAAGCAGACGTCGCTGTAGTTCAGCTTCGGGAAAACATTGATTTTAATGAGAACGTAGTGCCAATCTGTCTGCCAAACGATTACAACACCGATGTGAATGCTGTCAAAGCTGGGTCCATTGGACAGGTGCGCATGTTCCATTGTAGCTCTGTAGCTATCCATAGTTTTTACTTGCAATAGGTAGCAGGATTTGGCGTTACAGAGGACGGCGAAGTCTCAAAATTTCTGAGGTCGCTGGATTTGCGAATCAGATCAAACGCTGAATGTTACAACTCTCTTCAGCGCGTGCTCAGTGAGTCTCAATTCTGTGGGGGTGATAAACTGGGTAATAATTGGTTCACCGCTTGCAATGGGGACTCAGGTGGTGGCCTCTTTGTTCCATCTACAGTTCATAAGAAGTTTTACATTCACGTAAATTCCAATTCTTAGAAAAAAAATTAGTATTCTTATAACTCATATGATGTTTTCAGGGAGTCGTTAGTTCCGGTGATCCAGACACAGACAACGGCGTCTGTAAAAACTACGCTGTCTTTACACGGATTTATCCCTTCATTTTCTGGGTTCGAGATGTGATTGAAGAAATCAGTGGCGAAATTGCACGAGACCTTCATCAAAATGCTCCTTATCCTTACGCACTTCGTGGAACTGAAACTCAGTTAACGTCGTTCACCGGTCTTCCGCGTGAGTGGGTAAACCGTGTAACATCACTGGAGGTTTTGTACGCAACCTTCAGCCCAGATACGATGCTGGATGCCCTTGAAAACGCAAAGCCGATTGACTCTATCAATTTGAAAAACGTTATTTTACTCAACGGCGAAAGATTCAAACGGCATGTCGTGCTTCCCTTACTTTCTTCTTTTAACCTCGACGTGATGCCACCGGATGCTGCATTCGAACGGCTGAAGACCGATAGAACATTTCCACTTCCAATCACCGAATCCTATTTACGATCTCTCCTATTCTTTGACAAGGATTTCGAAACTGGAGAAAACTGGAGAGTAGAATCACTTGTGAGTGGAAACACAGACGTGGATTTGACAGTTTCAATATTCAGAGTCCTGCGTCTCCGTATTTCGACAGGAGAAATAATACTTCAGCAAACCTCATTGGCTAATCGATTCATCAGAAGCCACGACACCAATCTAGACTTTGCACTCAGAAGCCTCTCACTCCGTCGATGTGATTTTGATTTTCTGAAAGTTGGATCTATTCAGACATTGACTGAGCTTGTTCTGGATGAAGTGGTTCCGACGACGCCTGTACGACCAGATGCATTGTCCTCACTCCTCGCAAATTTGACTGAGCTGAAAGCACTTGCGTTGAACCCAAGGACAGTATTTGATGTTAATTTGAATGTGCTTTCACGGAATTTGGCAGAGTTGACCCTATCCAATGTCAAGGTTGAAGGGGAACAAAAGAAGCTTAGGGAATTCCCACTGGTGCATAGTTTCTGCTGCCTAAATTGTGAAATGACCGGAGCCGTTCAAAAGAATTTCCGTCAACATTTTCCTAATGTGAAATCAGTTGTGATCAGTACCAAGACCAGTCTCAATTGGGCTTTACTTCAGCTTAAAAATTCGGCGGTAACCTCCATTTACGTGCAAGTGCAAAAAGGAAATGCGGATTTGATGGACCAAATTGGAAAATCATTTGGTATCAAAGCAGAGTCCAATCCAAGTTCAAACTTTTTCCAACTGCAGAAGAAATTGTCTAATCAAGAATGGCGTCTTCGGATTCCTACAGCAAGGGAAAGAAGCCATTTTATCTACGCCTGCGCAAAGCAGTCTAAATTCTGGACATCAGAAGAAGAATTTTTGGCCTTGAGACGACTCAAGTCATTTGAAAAGGAAGCCCTGAACTCAAACATGTACAAGTTTAAAGGGATGACCTCTCCTTATGCCCTTGAGGAGTTTCCGGGTATTCCACCAACAGTGCAACATCGGTTAAAGTCAATTTACCTTCAGGCTGTTGTAGTCACGCCCCAAGTTCTTTCAGACTCTGTTGCTTCCGCCTCAAATTTAAAGTCAATGACCCTTTCCGACTTGACACTTGACATCAGTAGTCACAAATACGAACTCATTCGGAACCACACGCTGGAGTTCAAAATAGACCATGTTGACTTCAATGACTTTCGATTCCAGTATATCCTTGAGTACTTGGACAATCAATTTGTTGCCGCGATCATTCCGTATCAGTACATTGGCAGATTCAAAATTGAAAACTCTTCTAATATTCTCCACCATGCGTTCACCCATATTAATTCCGTCAGACTTTCACCCGGGGATTGCAGTATCTACCTTCTGGACACTTCATTGAATGAGGCACGAGCCTTCACTGGTTTTCTTCTTAAAATAATTACAGCCCTTCCGGACAGCCATGTACTCAAAAGCATGGCGGGTGTATTACAGGAGAGATACTCGGTGTTCCAGGATGGCGTCCTTCCGTCCCAGTGGCAATTCAAAGGGCTTCATGTCATTCATCAAGGACTGGTCAAGTGGTTTTTTAGAGATGAAGTTCTACGTGTTGTCGGTAGGACTGGAATACTGGATTATCTGTTGACAAGATTTGGCAAGTTTGTTACAATTGCGAGATCAAATTCATTGAGCCTTCTTAAGAAGGAAAGCAATCCGCTCAACTTTCCTTTGCTTCACGCAGCATCCGTAAATATCAATGAAGACAAAATCGAGTAGACTAAAGAAGAGATTAGAGAAAGACTTGTTTTGAAGAGAACTTGGACTCGTGTCGTAATTAATCAATTTATCACAAGTTGATTTTTTTTAATTGATTCCTTCGGAGTAATTTGTAATCTGCTTAGTTTGAAAAACAAATGATTGGAATGAATAAAAAAAGCTAGTAGTACAACCTGCGTCTTCTTTCGTGGTCAATTTCATTTATGAATTATCCATTTAATAAATTCCACAAACTATGCAAACCAGTTTTTCAACTTCAAGATTCTTCGAAGCCATCAACTCATACCACGTTATCCATACAGAAATACTGGAACTTTTCATTTCTGGTCATTTGCTCTCCTCATTCCTTCTGACACTTAGCTTAAATAATTATTTACATTAATGTTACATTACATTAATGTTAAAGGGAATTCCCAAACTTTAATTGGTTAGTCACAATGGGATTTAGAATTTCAGTGAGTCTGTTTGTAGGTACTTTGATTTTTCATCTTGCCTTCTCCGCACAGTCCAAGACTTGTGACCCACTACAACCAAACCAGGTTACACACTTGTTGCATTTAACTCAAGTAATTTGTACTTTCAATTGCGTCCATTTTGTGCAGAATGTCGAACTCATTTGTAAAGGGAGGGAGATGTCAAACTGCTCTTTGCCTCAGGAAGTTGGGACAACTGCAATTTACAATTGCAAGCCATTTTATGTCCCGTTCGAATCCAAGTCAGCGGTCAAGGAAGAATTGCACTGCGACCAGAATGGAGTGTGGATTGGACTCAAAAAGTTTTCTCGTTATCGATGCAAAGAGGGTAATGACGCCACCATTATTGGTTTTGAATTTGCACCTTTAGCTTGATGTTTTTAATTTAAAGACTGTGGAAATCCTGTTGGGAATGCAGACCCGTTGGTCATCAATGGAGTTCCAACGTATCGTTCCCTTCATCCTTGGCATGCGATGGTCTTTGTCGGCACAGGGAAGGGCAGTTGGACTTATTTGTGTGGAGCATCAATCATTCGAAATCAAGTTCTGCTAACTGCTGCACATTGTGAGTTTGATTATAATCAACTAGGAATTGTAAATACCACCTGTATTTCCAGGTATTGTTGCCGAAGCTTTAAAGTATCGGATTGTTGTCGGTGGAGTCAGCACCGTTTTCTCTAAAAATAAGGTTCAAGACGGGTCTCAAATTCTGTCTGTAAGTGCTTGATAATGCACTGCAATCAGGTGTATTTACTTTGATCTTGGTGTAGGTTCAGCGCATTTACATTTCAGAAAATTATGATCCGAAGAATGGCTACCAAGCTGACATTGCAGTTCTCCACTTGACGGAGCAAATTGAGTACAGCGAATATGTGAGCCCAGTATGTCTTCCGAACGACTATGGAACGGATGTGAGCGTCATTCGAAATGGAGTCCAAGGAGAAGTAAACAGCTTTAAAATCGTTGTTTAGGGTGTGGTCTGAATTAATGACAATTTAGATTGCGGGGTTTGGACTAACGGAGAATGGCACTGTCCCAGATTCTCTCCGGGTCATTCACCTTGGTGTCAAATCAAGTTCAGAATGTTACAATTCTCTCCGCCGTGTTCTAAGCGAGTCTCAATTTTGTGCCGGAAGTAATCCTGGTAAGGCAAAGTTGCTGATGTTTCGTCAAAATTTATTATTATGGAAATTTTCTTTGCAGGTGGAGGTGAGCTTTGGCAGACAGTCTGTAATGGAGATTCAGGAAATGGAATGACCTTCCCATCAACTGTGCATGAAAAGTTTTACATCCACGTGAGTTAAAACGGATCAAAGTATAAGGAATAGAATTATGATTTATATTTTACTACACAGGGCCTTGTTAGTTCCAGTGATTCTGATGCTCGAAAGGGCGTTTGCCAAAACTACGCTGTTTTTACTCGCATATATCCCTTTGTGTTTTGGATTTTGGACGTGCTTGAAGAGATTAGTGGTGAATCTGCACGTGACCTAAATCAAAACATTCCTTATCCATATTTACTCCAAGGAAGTGAAGTCCATCTTAAGGTATACCAAGGGCTACCGCAGGAATGGGAAAATCGTGTCACCAAGTTGGAGCTTCGCTACGTCTATGTTCTGTTTAGTGACATTATGAACTCCTTGGAGTATGCAAAGACATTGACATCAATTCACTTCAGCAACGTTGTTTTGGACAGCGACATTTCATCTCGCAAGGACCGACGGAAACTCCTTCTGCCGCTCTTATCACAATTTCATCTCGACGTCTTGCGTCCTGATTGGGAACTCGACGAGCGACGCACGCTCCCTCACAAATTCTCCGAATCTGAGCTGCGTACTTATCTTTTCTTTGACAAAGACTACAACGGTCGTGATTGGACATTTTCCAACCTCATTCACCTCAAAACGGACATTAACTTGATCATTCACATTTTCAAACTCGTTCGGATAAATGGAGATCGTGGTGACATAGTTCTCAACCAAGTTCCAATCGCAGATAAACTATTGGAGGAACTGGGCGGAAGTGAATTCGTATTGAGGCACTTGGCACTGCATCGAACAGAGTTTAACATTTCACTAATTACTTCAACTTACAAAACCTTGACGGCACTCATTCTTAGCCAAGTGAATGTGGAAGTGGAAAAATACGAATTTGAAAACATGATTTCGAAATTCGTGTCCTTGAAGTACTTGATCCTAGACAGGATATCCTTCAAAACTCAACACTTCCGAATAGCGCTGGACGACCTTCCCAGTTCTCTCGAGTACTTGACGCTTTCTGCCAGCGTTCATGTCGCTCATAGAAATGAGCAAAAATTATTCGGACTTCGGTTCATTTTTCCCGATTCGCATCTCGTGTCCTCCAACCACCATCACTCACCTCCCGCCGACCACGGAGTACTTGGGAACCTTAAAACCTTATGCTGTGACTTCTGCCGCATGGATGAACAAATCTGGGATAACCTTGAACTCATTTTTCCTAATTTATCTTCTGCAATGTTGCGGACAGACGAGACTGTGAGCTTACAGAAGCTGCTTAAAATCAAATCCTTACATGCTGTTCATCTCGAAAGCAGTCAGCTTAAAAACCTGTCAAACTTTGATGGCATTGATGAAATAATTGCCCAACACCCAGCATCGCGGGTTCGTTCGACGTTGATTCGTTTAGAAAAGATACGCAACACTTGGAAGATTGTGCCTTCATCTGAAGCTGACCGCAACCGTGCAAATTTCATGTGTAGTGGGGGACCTTATTTTTGGACATCCGTGGAAGACTACAGCAGCAAAATACGACTGAGGTCATTTGAACGGGAAGCATTCAATTCAAAACACTTCAAGTTTAACGGACAGGCGCACAGTCGTGGGCATTCGGTTGTCAAATTTGGTGGTGTGACGCAAGAAATTCAAAAAGACTTGCGATCCATTTCGCTAAGTAACGTGGAAGTGACGCCCAGAGTTCTCTCCGAGTCTATTTCTCACTGTGAGAAACTGGAGTGGGTGACTCTACTGAATTCCTCAGTAGCCGGAAATGCACTTCGTTATACTTTTAATACAACCAACCTAACCTTTGTGCTTGACGAAGTAAAGTTTGTTGGATATAAATTGGACTACATCTATGAATACGTAGATGGAGAATTGGTCGCCAGTGTCGTTCCGTTTCAGCAAGTAGGGCGACCTAACACCACAGCAGTGAAGGAGCTCAACACGCTCCATCGACTCTTTCAGAATATCAACAGCGCCCGACTTTCCGAGTCCAGTGCAGCCATGTTCCTCTTTGACTCGACCTTAGAAGAACTCCGCTCGTCCCTTGCTCACATTCGGAAACTCATTACAAATCTCCCCGACACTCATCCATTAAAACCCACGCTAAAAAATTTGAAACGAATTCACATGTCCTACCAGGACGGGATCCTTCCTCCTGAATGGGAATTTCCAGGGTTACAAATTATAGATCAAAACCTGGTCGATCGATTCTACCGGGACTCTGTAGCAAAACTGTTTGGAAATCTTGGCGTGCTTCGATACCTTGTGAAGAGATACGGGAAGTATTTGTCAATCGCTTCATTGTCACTGACTGCTCTGCAAAATCAGACTAATGCAATTCCTCCAGTACAAGCTATTGCTTTAAGTCTAATTAGGGATCGATACTTGACGCAGTAATAAAAACACAGACTTATTTCTACAGGATGAAGCTTGCCGTACGGATTTATTCCATCTTTCACTTTGTTATAAATTCTGTCTCTGTTTTCAATAGTGTCGGCTAGTAGCTGAAAAGCGTTTCTTTACTAAATCTATTTCAAAGTCAAAGTCAATTTTGTATTGAAAAAAGGAACGGTAGAATATCTTCCACAAGTTACTCTTGTTCATTGACCTTTATGTTTACTCACTCCATAACCGTCATAAATTCGATGAATTCATGAATATTTATTTGCTGTGGTTAGAACTCAGATGAAGCGACTATAAGCAGAAATGACGTTGACGTAAACGTTCAGTGGTGGCCAAATGAGTTAATTGATTGGTAATTTTCGGAAATCATTTGTTGTGATAAGTGAAAAAGGTAAACAAAGTTTGTAATGACGTTTCATGGGCGGTGAAATCTTATCAAATCAGGCGCATGCATCACTGGAAATTCACTAACTTGTACACACTTGCTGGGATTAATCGACGGAATATTTCCGAGAAATATTCTCCACAAGCATTCCCCTATGGATATAAAAAGGCCCTCAACAGTGTCAATTGCCATCATCAGTTCAATTACGAATTGAAACAAACTTCATACTTTTCAGTCAAAACAGTCAAAACCACCGCCTTTTCACAATGATGAAGACCTTGATCGTTCTCTGTTTGGGGCTGTCCCTCGCATTCGTTTCCGCCATTCCTGTGGACGACACTGACGTTCCTACGATGAGTGGTAAGAATGTCTGCTAAGTTTTGAATAATTTCTAAAAACCCAACTAAATTCAACAGTTTCCTCACGAAATGGAAGCGTGAACGCGCACAAAGCAGGAGTCAAGACGAGTGACTCGGCCATTGATGCCTGGTTCCCATGTCCAGGGAATTGTAACCACGTCGGGTGCAACTACCCACCACATTTCTACTGCACCTGCTATCTTCCATACTGCGACAGTTGCCATTGCCATAATTAAATTCAAAGTGGGACTCAACCAATTGGCAAAAGCACTACTGTCTCATTTAAATTCATGATTAAGCTACTAATAATCAATAAACTTTTAACTCCTTACTTTTACCATGAATTACCTAGCCCAGGATTTGATTGAATCAACAAGCAATCTTAACCACTGGCCATTAATAACGTTCAACATCCTCACTCGTTGATTTTTTTTTTTTGAGTTTTGCGTTTATTGATTAGTTGAACTTTCATTAATTTAGAAGTGTAAAGTCGAATTTGGAATGGAACTTTACAACTATCTGCTGATTACTCACGGAGTTGGTTCAGAAGGACGTATTTGACCCAGTCCCCATGTTCTTCTTCTTCTTAAAGATGGCTGGCAGGAGGAAGGAGATTCGTCGGTGAATGCCACGAAGAAAGCGACGCCAGAGGGACTTTGGCTTGCGCCGGCAGGTATACTTCAGTGAAGGGATTTCACCACCAGCCACGAATTCGCGCAAGGCACGAGTGTCATCAGGGTCAGGGCCGAGAAAGATCTCCACAAACTGCAAGTTAAAAGCACATTTTAACATAGGAAACCCATCACTCAGTCCCTTCTGTGTTATACCTTAGCACCAATCTTGCGCTCATCCTCCTGAACAAGCTTTGCTTCCTTGGGATCTTCCTCCTTCCGAGCGGAATCATCAAGCGCAGCTTCAAGTGTCTTCCCCAAGTAGCGAGCGCGGTCGTGAAGGTCAGTGTCGGACAAAACCGAAGTGACGAAGGGCCCGTTCAACCATTCTTCATCGTCATGGTCGTTGTTAGCGTTTGCCAAATTCTCCAACTGGCCACTAATCGATTTAGCCACGGGGGTTGGAGGCAAGAGTTGTTCGCTGGACTCACACTCGACCAGGTCTGCGTAGGACTTCTCCGGTTTGACTTCTTGTTTCTTGACCTTGTCAGATGACATTATCGAAATCCTTCCACAAAAACGAAATTCAAAATCTGCTAAAAAATTAAGATGTTGACAGTCGGAGAGCTCCGAGAAGACTGATGAAAGTTCTTCTGCTTTCTCGTTGAATTTTGTTTACTTAGAATGGCAAAGTTTTAGAAGAATTCCTTGGATACAAAAAGTGCGGGTGACCCCTGGCAATCTTGTTTTTATTTTTGCATATGAATCCTTCAAAGTTAATTAATTAAAGTAACTTGTCCAGATCAAAAATTAATTGACCCAATAATTGGTTTTCTTTCGGGTGGAAATTGCTGTTGGGGAGAGTGAGTTTGTGCGAGGGAAACCAAGAGATCATTTTGGGGCTAATCCTCAGACCGTGGCAGTCAGACCCAGAGACCAAGCCAAATGAGCTTTACGGCGGCGTCCTAAAAACGTTGGAACATGTATATATTAGTACTTTCAAGGGTCCAAGGGCTCTGCCAAAATTAAAAGTAAAAATAAATCCTACAGCTTTGGGGAGTTAGCTCGTACGCAAAAAAACCAAAGAGGCCAAATACCTTCAAGAGGTCCCAAAAACAGTTGAAACAACCATACACCAGTACTTCTAAGGGCCTAAGGGCTCTACTTGAATTGAGAAATAGAACAAATCCTGCTTCTTAAGGCAGTTTCCTCATACTCAAAAATGGCAGAACAGGCTAAAATACCCTCAATGGCTCCAAAAAAAGTTGGAACAAGCATACACCAGAAATAATTTTATGTAATGTAATTTTAATAAACTATATAAATAAAATAAGTATAATTCTCAAAAATTGATTAAATTAATTAGACTTATTTTAATAAAATAAGTTTAGCAATCATCAATATTTTTATTGTACGTCATTCCTGAGTAAGAGGTAGCTGCCTCTGAAGCAGTAGGACTTACTTTTATTTTTAATTTCGGCAGAGCCCTTAGGGCCTTAGAAGTAATGGTGTATGTATGTTCCAACTTTATTGGAGCCCTTAAGACTCAATTTGCCTGGGCTCTGGGTCTGTCTGTCTGACTGTCTCAGGGTCTGAGAATTAGACCGGTCATTTTCACTTTCTCACTGCAATGATGTTGAATTCTTTGTGACCGGTCACCGGTCATTTGACCTCCGATACTGCTCATCAACTGCCTTGCACTTCATGGACCCATGTCTCCAGGTAATTCAACACAATTTTACTCTTCAAATTCATTGAAATTTCATTTTTAGGTTGGGTCAAGTAACCAAATAAAACTAGCAAGATTAGTTTATATTTTATGTACCCGACGATCGAATACAATTTTCAAGTCTATAGGATCCTAAGGTATACTTTTTATAGTATATATATATAGGACTCAAACTGATGTTAATTCCTATAATAATTGTTTTCAGATCGAGTAAGGTGGAAGTCGGTGTGAAAGATGTCAACAAAGAGAAGCTCAACTGGGAGGAAATACTTTTGCATCCACTGTGGCCAAGGTGCAAGTAACATTTACAAGATTTACGGGAAGGATAATCTCGTGAAGCTAATTGAATGTGTGAGGAACTGTTTGTCCAATTTAAGATACCAATTGAGTCTATGGTCTATGAATAATTCTGTATGTTTCAGACACATTGTGGTCAGCTGGTGGACAAGTTTGTAGAGTATGATCTCATCATTGTCATCATCAATCTAATCCTTCAAGAAGAAGCTGCATACAGGCACCTTCTACTTAATTCCGAACTAAAGGTACCACAACTAACAAGAGAATAGAGTTAATGGCTAACATTGTATTTTTTTTGAAGAACTACTGGAAATTAGGAATTCTCTTCCTGATTACACAGTCATACTGCTTCTGGTGTTTCTACAAGGGCTCTCAACTTCAGTCACAGAACGACACTTACTACGAACTGGAAGCTAATTTCTATCAATCACTGGTGCGATCAATTGTAAACACAGTATCACTGCAGGGATTCATGATCCTCGTCCCAATCATCAGATGGAAAATATTTGGACAACAAGCACCGCCACAGTTCTCCTACTTGTCTCTGTGGAAAGGGACTATACTCGCAGGATACACTGAAATGTTTGAGCTTTGTCGTCTTGTCTGGTCATACTCAACGACAGGGCCAAGAATTTATTTCAGGGAAGGACTCCTCATTATGTCGTTCACACAGTCAATGAAAGGTTAGTGTCCACTTATACACAAATTAGTACCCACAAGCCAGGCAGTTGAAATGCAATTTTATATTTTCAGTTGTAACCGGGGTATCCAGAATTGAAGCATTTGTAACGGTGGTTCTCCTTTTTGCATTTCAAAAGTATCTCATGGCCGTTTACGACGAGAATTTCCCACTTCGTACTCCCTGAATCAGGTTTAAATTTCAATTACGTTCCTCAAGTCTACTTTACTTTCTTGGTTGTACTTGTTACCTTTGATTGTTGACTAAAAAAAGAACTTCCGGGTTAGGCATCGATCCGGATAATCTTCAAAAAGGGACTCGAACTAAGTATTGTCAGTAAATGAAAATGTTTCAGTAAAGTGACACATTGGAATCGGCTGAAATGTCAGAAATTGGCGTCTATTCATTGACATAGGTTTCTATGAATCAAGATTTTCCAACAATTTTATTTACGAGAGCAGGTATAATTTATGTAACATGCTTTAATGAGTTTGTTGCTGGTAAGCCTTCTAAAAGGTCAAAGGTAGTTTAGCAGAGTTAAAATCACTTATTGGTCGGGTTATAAAATCACTTCCTTGAATTCATTCCTGTTAATTCTGAGAACTGTCCAAACTAATTTAATTGTGTGTATGAAGCATTGTATGAAGCTGGAATTCTAGTATTTGGTCTCAAACAATTTATTTTTGCAGTTTACGTATTTCGCCATACATGTCCTTTATCTCCACATTCAAAATTGAGTTACAGGGCCAATGTGTGACTTTTTAATGAAAAAAACAATGCACTAGAAGTGTTGAATTAATCAACTCAGGCTCTGAATTGGTTTGTTTGTTTCATTACTAGAGTACAGACTCGCACTAAATAAATCACAGATTGTGGGATTCTGTGGATAGATAAAATTAAGCTCTACACACTTGGATAATCAGGAGCCTTATAAATACAACAATGAATTCACACCAAAGTAGAGCACTCAAGGTTTTCTGCAGCAGTTGGAATCAACGCTGAAACAAAATGTGGCCAACACTGACATTGTTAATTATCGCGTCAGGAAGCATTCTGTGCTACGGCAGCCTTTCAAATGTAAAGCACAAAGGTTCTTTCACTCAAGGACTAAACGTTTGTTTGACTTTCAGGATTCCGAAAGCGCACGAGCTGACGAGATGTGGATAGCTTCCATTCAACATGGCATTTCAGCCTTTCATGAAAATCCAAAAGACTACAAAGTATACCGGAATGTAATGGACTTTGGGTGCAAGGGTGATGGAGTAACTGATGATACCGCTTGTGTGAACACGGCGATTAGCTCGGGTGGCCGTTGTGGAGAGAACTGTGGATCATCTACCATTACCCCAGCCCTAATTTACTTCCCATCCGGGAGTTACCTGATCTCATCTCCAATTATAATGTATTACTTTACTCAACTTGTAGGCAATGCTAAGGATCTACCGAAACTAATTGCAGCACCAGGTACGGAGCCTCGCTACAAAATAAATAATCTGATTTTCGTTAGCATTTCGCTTTCTAAAATTAGTGTTTGACTTTTCGTTCTAGGGTTCAAAGGAATGGCCGTTATTGACTCAAACCCTTATTCACGTAAACTCCAAAATTCCTTTTTTCAACATTAATTCAGTTTGGTCCAAAATTAATTTGTTCTCTCTCTAACCGAGGTTAGCTGGAGGTAACAATTGGTTCACAAACCAGGTTAATATATATATATAATAATTTTATATTATATTAAAAGTATAATATTTAATTTAACATTTTATTATTTCAAGAATAATTTCTTTCGACAAGTCCGAAACTTTGTAATTGATTCAACACGCACTCCTGCGTCATCAACCACTACTGGAATTCATTGGCAGGTTGCTCAAGCCACGTCCTTAGTCAACATCCAATTCATCATGACTCCAGGCTCACAACACCAAGGAATTTGGATGGAAAATGGCTCCGGTGGATTCATGTCGGACCTCACTTTCCACGGCGGATTGTTTGGAATGTGGGTTGGGAATCAACAGGTAAGGCTCAAGTTTGCGCTTCCACTTTAAGTGCCTGTTTACACACTCCAGGAAGACTGTATTGGAAGCCCTGTTCTGTGATTCCTGCGAAAGTGAAGCTGAAGCTGGAGAATTTCCAACCAATGTATAATATTTTGTTTTATTCTGTGTTTTCAGTTTCTGTCAAGAAACCTTAAGTTTACTCAATGCAAGACTGCCATTTATATGAATTGGGTAATGATCAACTCATTAATAGACCCATTTTACAAAAATTAAACTTAATTTCATATCTTACTTTCAGAATTGGCAGTGGACATTCAAAAACATCCATATCGACAACTGTGGTCTTGGGATCGACATGTCTCAGCAAGGGAATGGGAAGGGTACTGCTGTTGGAAGTATCCTTCTACTTGACTCGACTATTAGCAACACCCCATACGGAGTCAAGACTTATGCCAACCCAACCCCTTCCACTCCAGATACTTCCGGCACTCTTTTACTTGACAACGTCAAGCTTACAAATGTGCAATCGGCCGTCGTGGGGCCAAACAATGAAGGAATTCTTGCAGGAGGGTCAACGGTAATTACGTCTTGGGGTCGTGGGTCATTCTACGACAACGACAGTGGCAAGGGAGTCTTCAGGCAACAGCATCTTCCACCACCACAAAAAGATCCTAGCCTTCTAAATGAGAAAGGAGAATTTTTTGAAAAATCTCGTCCCCAGTATGAGTCAATTCCTGCCCAGGAACTTATCAACGTTCGAGGTATGCATTGCTAAAATCTACATACATTAATTGTTTGTAAATTGAGAACAATATAATTCACTAGATCATGGAGTTGTTGGCGACGGAGCTGTAGACGATGCCCCAGCACTGCAAGCAGTTATCAATGCTCACGTTGGGAAAGTTATTTTCATTCCACACGGTGCATACGTTCTAGGGTCGACTGTTTATATTCCCTCCGGAACCAGAATCATCGGAGAGCTTTGGTCGCTTCTCATGGCTGGCGGAAACTCCTTTAAGAATGCGCAAGATCCCAAGCCTATGATCCAAGTTGGACGACCAGGTGAAATTGGGAAAGTAGAAATCACTGACATCATGTTCTCCTCCAGAGGATCCCAACCAGGTGCAATACTTGTCGAGTGGAACATTAGCCCTGAATCGCCAGGAGATGCTGGAATTTGGGACTCCCATTTTCGTGTTGGTGGTTTCGCTGGTTCTGACCTTCAATACTCACAGTGCCCCAAGGGTCAAGGGGCCATTCCAAAATGTGAGGCTGTATTTATGTTATTTCACGTGACAGCAACTGGCTCCGGTTATTTTGAAAACGTGTGGGCGTGGACGAGTGATCACGATCTCGATATTGGAATGGCACAGTCTCAAATTTCCATTTATGCTGGGCGTGGTGTGCTTGTGGAGTCCACCAATGGACCCAATTGGCTCTACGGAATTCAATCAGAACACAACGTCTTCTACCAGTACCAACTGTCCAATACGAGGAATATATTTATGACCATGATCCAGTCAGAGTAAGTAACTAACTTCCCACTTTTATTTATTTTTACTGAATTTACTTTTTACTTTGTGTTTCTGTAGAACTCCATATTGGCAACCTGCTCCTCCTGTGCCAGAACCATTTATACCAAACCCAGTCTATCATGATCCGTCGTATAAACATTGCCAGCCTGGGTCGGCGACCTGCTTCTTATCTTACGGTGTACGGGTTCATGACTCGAGCAATGTGTACATCTACGGGGCAGGGCTCTACAACTTCTTCAACAACTATGACCAGACCTGCCTGAATACAGAGAGCTGTCAGGATGCAATGGTGAACCTGGAGAGAAATACGAAGGTCTATCTGTTCAACTTGAATACAAAAGCAGCTAAGAATATGATAGTTCGGGAGGATACGACTGTTCTAGCAAGTCAGGCGGATAACGCCAACACCTTCTGCCAAACAATTAATGCCTTCGTCCAAATGTAATTTCTTTGCGTTGTTTCTTATAATCTGATCCCCCTAAAAAACGTATTAATACAAACACGACACCTGGTTTATCCTTGGATTAAAAAACATGCATTCTCTTCACGTGGTCTCTGATTACTGGCGATTAGTGTCGAGTATGTTCCGTTCAAGAAATCGGCAGGAGTAAATAAAACAAAAACTAACAAAATCTCCAACAGGATATAAATACCAGCTTCCGTTTTAATACTTGTTTAACTGAAACATAAGTGTACATATAGGAAAGTTCACTTTTTTTTCATTGAGTAGAGTACAACACCAGAAACTTGATAAAGTTAACCACCAATGAAGCAGAAGCCGTGGTATCAAATGGTTTGAGTATCCGGTACACTGAACGGGAACTCGGCAACTGTTTCATAGTACTTGGTAGCCGCATCTTCCCCCTGCATGGCCAAGAGCTGAATCCCTTCAACTCGCTGGGTGCCGAACACGCTGTACTCAAACTCCTGCCAGAGTCCCCGTGGGAATGTCTTGTACCCCTGTAATGAAGCATACACTTTAGCACATTTGCTGATGCTAATATACTCAAAGGTTTTTAGCATAAACTGTTACCACTCTCCCGAGTTTCTGCCAGTTTGACAACTTAGCAATTGTCATGTGCGGTTTGAAGTCTTGCGTGACCCCTTCGATTTTTGCAGCCTCGAACTTCTCTCTGAGTTTTTTACTAATCGCTTCAAGCCGGCTGACTTCCTCTTGTCCTTCCATTTTTGCGTACAGAACCTGTATCAGATGAAAAATTGATAACTAATTTGACAATGAAATTACACTAATTGAGTGCATAAAAAGCTTACAGTGTTATTGAAGTGGCCCATCCCCTCGATTCGTGCCATAATCGGTTTGCTTTGAGCACCTTGCTTAAACTCATTCCAAACTGCCTCAACAATTGCTTTAGCCCTACCAGTGAAGTAATTGTGAGTCAAAATCAATTGAATTGCATCGCACATGTTTCAACTTACTGATCTTTTTCTTCTTCATCGTTTAACTTCATGACATGGAGGCTAAAGTGGAATTTGGCAGGTGCGACCAATGTTTTTCGGTAGATTTCTCCTTTGACATCCGGTATGAGCGTTTTCCACCGCTGGATAGTGAGTGGGTAGGCCTTCATCATGCGTTCCTGGATCCCTTTTGCTTGCTGAATCACCTGCAAAGTGGACATTTTTAATCTGATTTGTATGCCATGCATGCCACATGTTACATTTTAGTAATTTGGTTGAACTTACTTCAGGGTCCTTCACCTGGAAAGCGACAAAGTAATTCATCTTACTCATACGTCCTTCAGACTACCACCACACTTGAACAGGTTCTTTAATAAATATTAATTACAACTAATTAATTATTCAGTAAAAACAACTACCACTACTGTTGGATTTTACAAAAATGAAAAAGGAAAGAAGGAGGAAGAAGAGAAATTCCGGTCTCTTTATAAGCCTTCAGTTTTGGCGGTGTTCCTCATTTTAAGTTCAATTGGGGAAAGGGAGACTCTTCCTGTGGAAACAATTGACACAAATAAAATTGATTTTTTAGAAGGAACAACCGAACTTTCAGTGGATGAAAAGAATTTGCAAAACTGCAGATTATTCCTCATTATACAAGACTATGGTTTTGCAATTTTAGTATTTTACGCAAGAAATCTTTCATGATGACATGAGGAAGTGTTTTGCCTCTGCTTATCATCATGTGATAACACAATGATCCAACTGACTTGAAAACCTCGAACAGCCATCCAGTAGAACACGGTCCAACAGCTAATCGGTCCAATACTTTAGTATTATAGGTATAAAAACGTAGAATTTTATGGTTTTATGCTTGTATTCCAATTTTCATCCTGTCCAGATCTCTACAGGCACTGACTTTCACTAACCTTTTACCAAAAACTCTGCGTTATTTCTTGATTCGTACTATCTATATTTGAACTTAGATCCCGGTTCAAACCATCCTAATTCTTTATCCTGTATCATTGACTTAATTCTACCAGAAATTGTTTGAATACTTGATTAATTGGTTTAATAAAATAATGGCCTGAAGACGAGGCATTTGGAATTATTTTTGTTTCTATTATGCTATAATGCTATTTTTTGTTCAAACTTGAATTATTTAGAATTATTTTACATATGATTATCGAATATAAAGCTTATTGTAAGATCATTTTCCGGGTGATCTCACATGAGTTTCTCTCATGACGCCAGGAAAGTGTTTTATTCCATGACAGCATCTCCTGATGATGATCTAGTTAAACCTTTTGAAGCTTTTGGCAAAATAAAGGACAATACGATACCAAAAATATATAGTTTTTAATAGCACTTTTGTGCGTCATTTACTTTCATCGATTTTATTAGATCAAATGAAAGTTAGTGTAGATTTGATATATTATTGTAATAACTGAGAGACAAAGGCCAGTTGATTGAGCCGTGTGTCAATTTGGTGGCAGCACCATAGTCGGGTACCATGTCACGACAGACAGCTAATTGTGAAGCATAACCCTAAGTGTGCAACCTGTTTGTGGTTCAAAAGTGGATTGATTATTAACAAACATCTCCCTTCGCTGACTCAATGTAAATGTAGAGACTAACATGGCACTACATACCTCATTTGCAGGGAAACGGGTTCTAATTACTGGAGGAGCTCATGGTAAGCCGGTTCCCAGTCAAATTCCCAAAACTTTAATTTCCATTTGGTACAGGTCTTGGAAGGAAGTTAGTGGAACGGTTTTCAAACGAAGAAGCGATTGTTTTTGCGCTCGACAAGGATGCGCTTGCGCTCGAGAGGTTGAAGACGCGTTTTACGAAATTGCATACGATCGCTGCAGACTTGGAGAATTGGGACGAGACTAAAAAGGCAGTGGAAGCAATTGGAGCCATCGACCACCTCGTTAACAATGCGGCGACTAGGAAAGATTCGCCATTCCTCGAAATCTCACCAGAGGAATTCAAAACGTCCGCCCATTCTATCCAAAATGTGTCTGGCATCGCCCCTTACTAACTCTATTTTTCACCTTCATTTAGAACCTTTGACGTCAATGTCCGGTCGATGATTGTGGTGTCTCAAGTTGTGGCCAAGAGCATGATCAATAGAGGCAGTGGCGGCTCCATTGTCAACATCTCATCTATGGTAATACGTAAGATTCAATGCGCATGCCATTGCGCATGACCGTCAACTATCTTCTCCTTAGGCTTCCAGAATCACGCAACTCGGTGGCGGCCTTTACTCATGTAGCAAAGTAGCTGTCAACATGCTAACCAAAAGTATGGCGGTTGAACTGGCCCAGTATGACATCCGAGTTAACTGCATTTGTCCATCATTCATGGAGACTGGAGTTGTGAGCGACAGAATGGTCCGACTTCTTGCGCAGCCAAATTCTTACCTCCAGTCACGTGCTCTCATCAAGCGTTTCATTAAAGCCGATGAAGCGTCGGACTTGATCATTTTCCTTTTAAGCCCCCTTGCAGCCATGATCACAGGGAGCGAATTCAATATCGACGGTGGTGCTTCTACGAACTAATTATGGTAGGTTACAGTCAAATGTTCGTGACATGTTTTAATTGTGTAATAATGTTTAGTTTTTATTAGAAATTTTGTAAAAAATACACACTGAATTTTTGTGACAAATTCTTTACTAAATTAAGGTTTATGGGGCTACGAACTACTCCATTGTTTTGAATTAGTTTGAAATCACTTGAACCGTGATGTTTGATCAACAATGTTAATTTTATCATTTCTAATCACTGATGTACTTGCCCAGGAACGAGAGGTTGGATAATACAGCATTGGCAATTGACTTGACGATTCCAGAAATCTGCTTCACTACGCCAGGTTTAATTTCTTGGAAGAGCTCCAGCCCGTTTTCATTGATGACATTATTAATCACAGGGCCTGGAGGTCAAAGTGTGTGAGTTACACGTGGTGGCATTCAGAATATGTAAATAACTTACCCAAAACTTGGTTGCCATTGAACAAGTTTAATAATTCGATTTTGATATCCCCAATTTTCAAGTCGAGATGGATTTTATTCACAGCAACCACGTCCGTGTCGTTCTTTGTAACCAGCTTCAACTCCAGCTGCCCTCGGACGTCGACATTCCCTAAAATCCAACAGTTACATTTTCCGACAAAAAAAGAATATGGATGCAGGTATGAGAGCGCCTGTGCCAGTGTTACCAATGTCAAACCAATAGGGTCCAGTTCCTCCAATTGGAAACACGAGAATGTTTCCACCCAGGCTGTAAGTCCCGTCAATTCTCACACGCGGAATAACCATTTCAAAGTCCATGATTTTCTTTATTCGGTTAATCCTGGAATTGAAAAGCATGAAAATGGACGATGTTTTGTATTTTGTTCTTACGTAAACGCTGCCTTTGTAAAATTCGAGAGTCCCTTTATCTTGACATCCATGAACTCTGCCTTGATGACAACTGCCCCGCGCCCTTGCTTGAAATCCAATTTTTCCAACAGAAGTGGATCTAATGGCGGCAGTTGGATTTCTGGTATCCCATTTGCTAATTTTGGCTTCAAGTCTGCCAGAATTAGGGCAAAGCATTTGTTAAGTTCCGCGTCAGAGCCGTTAGGACACTTTCGAATGGGACCAATGAATTCATACTCAGTCGTCGTCTCCACTTTTGCCGAAGGAGCTAGAAAAAGGAGTTTCGATGTCGCCAATTTAAGAATTGCCGCAATATCCTCGACAAAGAGGCTCACCTGTGGTAGGCTGAGATGAATCTGTCGAAGTTGGTGTCGCTCCCGTGGAACTCCATACACCCAAGATCGTGTATAAATAAATAAACTTTTGAGTTGAATACATTTTAAATTTTGTTCTGAACGTAGTTTGGATTGAACTGGACTGAATGTGGATTATTTGGTAACACTTTAGTACTGAAGCCTCACTGCCTTAATTTTATGCTTCCTCTCCACCCTATGATTGAAATGGAACTAAGGGAGACATTCCAATTGACTTCCATCTTACAGACATTTTGTATTTAGTGGACGAGTGGCAGTAACCATAGACTTCAATTAGTTGGCCATTGGGATTTTCTGTAATTAGGAGCAACAGCAGTACTTGGATTATTAGGAAGAAGTTCAAGGAAGGCAAGATCCTGTTGTACCTCGCATGTGGTTAGGTGCCAATTACTTTCACTTACGACGATGTCGTAACTGGCATTCATTCCTTGGTTATATAATCGAAAAACAAAGAAGTAACGGGTTGAGGGACGAGCATTGATCCTTTTTTAATATTGCAATTACCCAATCCTCTGATATTTGACACCTTCCCTTAGATACTCAAGCGAACTTTGTTCCTCGTGATGAGTCACGTAACAATGGGATTTGGATGAATGAGTGACTTTTAGTGCATGCAAAAAAATAAAAAATTTGATTGTCATCGGATCCAATTTGTCGACGAACGCATTCTTCCACCTTGACATGAATTTATTAAATTAAACGAATCCAATTCGTCACAGTTGGGGAGAGACGCGTCACGGGCTAAAACATAATTTTTCATCTAGACTTTCAAGTTTTTCATTAGGGAATTGTAATTCTAAAGTTTTCCATCCGACCCTCCTTTTAAATCAACAGAAAATCCCCAGTGTGCAATCAATTGAAATGCCTCCTTGGAAGTTCTATACTTTAATGGAATTTAATTTTCATTTGGATACTTAATAGAAAACAAAGATTCTCAGAGTAGCACCTTACCAGAATACCAGAAAAAAATACGAAGTCTACATTGGAACTAATCGACTAGGCTGCTTTTTGCTTACAAATATTTTGGCATATTCTCCACTATGATTGTTTACAGGATCCAAAACATGAATAGGGATTTATGTTCCATTTCGCCAATCGCCAACCAATAGAGCTCAAGTAGGGATTACATTTTCGACAGGACATTGGGGATATTTGCCATCTCCCTGAGAAGGACAGTAGAAGCGTCTGTTTTATTTAAAGAACAACAAGTTGTTGAATCCATCCGCAGTAACGAAGACTTTCATTATTCATCAATTCAATTCAAATGTTGGAATATGCAAGATGAAATTCCTCTCCATTGCCACTTTGTACATTCTGATGATTGCTGTAGAATATGCCTTGTGAAGGCTAAATTCAAAGTTACATAATCAATTTAGACTAGACCGAACTTTGCGGTTGGAAAATTGGATGTTGGCAGACTTTTTGCTTCCTACTACGATTGTTGCTAATTAAACACTTTGTAATCTTTGTGGTGAATTATAATCTTGTGGGCTCGGAGTTGGAAGGAAAGGTTCATTTCAGTTCCATTTGGTATCCATTTCTTGTTTGTTCTTCCGAGTGAATTGTCTGCTCAGATCAATCTGTCAAGATGGCGCAAGTGGTGAATCGGGAAACGTACAAAGTCATGTCATACATGAAGAACTTTGTAAGGCTGGGTTATTTACTTGAAATATTAAAGAAATATTAAGTTCCGTTTACTGATTTCTTTTAGGGACTGAATATCGAAGGTGGGTATGCCAAGGATAGCCAAAAGATCATCGCCTACAAGTACGACGGCGGGAACAATGAGAAGTGGGTTGCTTCTACGGAAGGTATGGACATTTGTAATAGCTAAGGTTGAGGCTCACAGTCGCTTCATGACTTTGTATTTCATTAGGTGGTGGATTCTTTTCATTGACGACTCGTCAAGTAGCTCAAGGTGGCATTCGATACGTTTTGGATGCATCCCAAACTTCAATTGGACAAGTCATTCTCTTCGTAATGAAATTTTAAAATTGGCCCAAAACTTTGAAAAATTGAGTCATTTAAAATAACTTTCCAGACCTACTCTGGAGCTGACAATCAACTGTGGACAACGGAAGCCGTTAAATCCAATAGCTACCTTTGCTACATCAAAAGTAAGAAGAATGGAACGTACCTTCAATTCAACGGGTATGGCATTCGAATATAGTTTTTATACGTTACACTTTGCAAAGTAATTTTTATTATATAGGGAGAATGCAGGTGTGACAGTTGCAGCGAAGGACACAAAGAACAAGGCGCAGTGGTGGAGCGTCCAAGAATTGTAAGTCAGCATAATGTTTTAAGTTGGAATAATATCCTTTATGAGTATGTTGTTCTACGTTACAGGAGCAATCAGGTCACCGTAGATAGCGCTTGGTTTGACTCTCTGACTTTCCCGAAGAAGGTCGAAGAAGCCAATGCCGAACGTGAACGAATCGAGAGGGTGCGGATTGAGCGTGAACGTGTTGAAAGGGAACGAATTGAACGCGAACGTATTGAACGTGAGCGCGTTGAGCATGAGAGATTGGCCAAAGAAAAACAGCAAGCTGAAATCCTTGAAAAGGAACGGCTCATTGCCCAGCGCGAAAAGGAAATTGCTGAACTTGAAAGGGCTAAGCGGGACAAGGCGAATGCTGCTCTTTTAGAGCTAGCTGAGAAAGAGAAGGCCCTTGCAGAACGCGAGAAGCAACTTGCGTTGCAAGAATTGGAAGCTAGAGAGAAGGCAATTAAGGAGCGTGAGCAATGGCTCATTGAGCGTGAGAGAGTCGAACGTGAATTGCGCGAAAAAATTGTTGTCATCCATGAACAAACTTCCGTGGAGCAGTTGAAGAAAGACAAGGCGGAGAAGGAGCGACTTGAGCGCGAGAAGGCCGAGCACGACCGAGTTGAAAATGAAAGAATTGCTTCAGAGAAGCTTCAGAGGGAAAATGCTCTGCAGATAGAAATCGAGAGACTCCGAAAGGAAAAGGAGTTGAGGGATTTGGAGCTGACCAATCGTGAAGAAGCGATCAAGCAGCGTGAGATTTGGCTCATTCAGCGCGAGAAGGAAGAGAGGGAAAGGAAGGCTGGAAAGATCACGGTCACATACGTTAGGACGAAAGATGGGAAACTGGTACCGAAAACTGATGTGGATGCGCACACCATCGCGACCCACAATGTCACTGTCGAAAATGTTGGAGACGAGCGGATCACGAGAGACAAGGAAGTTGTGGAAACCGAGCGTGTCATCAAGACAGTTGAATACCGTTAAAATACGGATCAACGAGACATAATATGAATTCATTAAAGTAAAATAAAAAACAAAATTGTAATTCAAATGTAATGCATTGGAAATAAATTGGCAACTCTGCTCATTTGGCCATATAAAGACCTGGAGAACATTCGACGAATTTAATTGTAATATGAAATACCGATGACCAATGATGAATGAACATATACATAAGTGATACAAAATAAGTCAGAATTTGCTCAGAGTGTTGATCAGCTTTAGTGAGGACCCTTGATAATCGTCCTTGAGCCATTGGCTATGAGACTTTGGCGCATCGGAACACCCCGTGGCTAAAGATAAAAACTAATCGCTGTCTGTAATTACCGACCAGGAAATAACCTCGGGAAGGTAGTTTATTTGATATGAAAAGCGGTTTTTGGTTAACTGATTAAAGGTCCAGTTTGTTCTGGAAGGAACTGTTAATGATGAAATGCTCCCCAACGTCTCACTGTCAGTCCTTTGAGAAGTTTGCTGGTGTCAGTTTCATTCTTCGGACGCAGTACTCAGCCATGGCTAACATTATTGATGGAACACTGTACAAGTTGGTCAACACTGTTGATCAGACGGTAATTCATTTTACTCTGATGTACTTAATTCATTAAAGTTGTTTTCTATTTGCAGTGCCTCAATGTAGGAAAGGGTTCGAGCAACGGAGCTACTGTGACGACTGATGGCTGGGGAGGTTGGGCCAACCAGTGCTGGAAGGCAGTTCTAAAAAGTAAAGTTTGAAGAAACATATAGCAAAAGTAGCGGAACTGTTTCGAATTTACTTTTCCAGCTCCTGGTATTTACCAATTTGCTGTGGACAATCAACCCACGCCTGGAACATTGTTTGTGCTCGACGCTTCCCAAACGGCGTTAGGAGAAGTCTGCGTTTATGTACGGAATTCAGTTTAATACGCATGAGTGGTAGCACCCACACTTTCAACAATGCTTTGGTTTGTAGGGTTCTCGGGCGTCAGCCAATCAACTGTGGCAAATTGAACCCATCAAGCCAAACTCGTTCCTTTGCTTCATCAAAAGTGTGCAAGACGGGAGGGTCTTGGAATACGTAGGGTGAGTGCTACATTTTCAATTAATTCACACAAGGGAGTATTATTATTAGGTTTTACGTTTTTCCAGGGCTGGCCAGAAAGCACACGTTGTCAAGAAGAACGAATCGAGCACAGCTCAATATTGGGTTTTGGAAGAGCAGTAAGTTACAAACGCTGCAATCGATGAATCAAAATTTATTCGAAATACTTACAAACGTATCCTCCTTATCTGTTTAATCTGGAATAAAAATTGGACCAATTATTGATTAATTGATTGATTGTTTTTCTTCAATCCATTAGAATATTCAATTTCTCCAGATAGAATGAAGCATCGCTTGTGCTCATGTGACACGAAGGATAGGATGAATCACAAGTTGTCTCATTTCCAGAACTTGGTAGAAGTTTATTTACAATGTTCTCAAGGGGGATCGTGGAATCCATGCAATTCTGACCATTCTTGAACATATTTTGGACTTTCCTAAACCTTGGTTTCAATTTTTGTATTAATTGCCACCAAGGATAGATAGACCAATAAATCTTACATTCTTAACGACCGCGATATCGCTATGAGGCCAGTATTAGCGTCATCTGGAGAGCCATTTGCCAAGTCACGATGCATTTTCTCCAATTTGCAGACAAACTTTGATCCACATTTGTCACTGTCTAAATTTTCTAAGAGCTGAAAATATTTTCCAGAGTCAAGCGCTGCATGAATCAAAAGTACTTAAATACCTTCATAAGCGATTCCAGAAGGGAGTCTGTCTTAGGGCAAATGGTGGCCATAGGAGACCTACGTCGGCGCCCAGCGGCCTCACCCTTGAACAAACTATTCAGATTTATTGGAAGAATTTCCAGCGTCCTCAGAATTACAATCTAGGGCATTAAAAGATGAAAATAAATAACATTGAAATCTTGAGCTTACGTTTAGCATAAAGATGTAGAGGAACACGGCTTCAAATGGAGTTAGAGCAAGTCTCCAAGCCGCAGTTCCAGTCATGAAAATGGAAGTTGGAATTAGTCCATGTGAACACAGTGGGAAAATGCTCGATCCTAATAAAAGTGACGCCGGAAAGTCTTCCAATGGCATTCTCTAAATTAGATGGTGGAAAAGAAACAATCCAAAACTGGGTTAAAACTTCCTTTTACGAAGCGGTACAGTGGTTGCTTTTTCGGTTACTTTTTGGCTAATGTGTAACCGCAGTATTTGCAGTATTATTCCAAAGTAGTCAAACTCTATTTGAATTATAAAGTTGATGGTTTTCCCTGTCATTGAAACTGTGGACCGTTATAGTAATTTATATTTTAATTATGCAATTCCGCAACTGAATTTTAAGTGCCAATGTGTGCTAAAACTAGTCACAAAGACATCAACGCCACGTTTTCAACTTTAGAATTAACAACAACGTGCTTTGATTGGATATTTTACCATTATTAACATGTAATTAGAGCTATACAAATTTTGGAGTAGAAATTCTAAGGGTAGTAGGAAACATTTTATCTTATTATTGTGGTAAAACTTCCAAAATTGCTGGACAATTAAGTGCTATCGAATTGCTATTAATTTATGTGCCTCGCAGGAATTTGCTTTAGTTGCAATGTCAAATAAAATGTAACAACACTGACATAAATAAAGTAGCGGAACAGATACGAGATGTAAGAGTTCAATAAAGTACCTAAGAACAAAAGATCTTGAATTTATATTTTGAACTTTCACCTAGCGGGTCACCAATAACTCACGAGTCAAAATGTCTTTAAAAAGTTGTTTGTCTCATCGAGAATAACAACTTATTTGTACGGGTCATTTTTCACGTTATTAGGTAATACCAAGTTTGACCCTGACATTTGACCCGGAAGGAGGCCACTTCACTGTCAATACGGCGTTTTACTCAGGGGACCACGAGGAACTAATAACTGAAAACAAAGAAATGGGTCCAGTGGCCCCTGAGTTATTGAAACAAACGACAGACAGGACAAAAGCATAAAGTAGTTTCCGCTAATTATACTAATAAGGCAAACGACAAAAAATAATTAGGTATCGATTGACTGATTATGCAGGAGTTTCGAGAAAGTAGAGTTAATTACAAGCTTTTGCCAAATTCACTCGAATTTCAAGGAAACGGAGCCTATAATTTAAATGAAATGGTTCAGAAGCTGAGTGGAAAACCACGTGCGGTAAATGACAAAGAATAGGCTGCATCTGATCTCAGAAACAATAAAAAAAACACACCAAAAGGCTTAAAATATGCTTAAAAAAGTTAAATTTTGTAAAGAAAAGTAGGCAGACTTAAGATAAGCTAAGAGATATGTTCTAAAATCCAATAGTAGAAACTCAGGTCCAGGTTCAAAGACGTCAGACAGACGCGGCGAACACATCAACCACGGTTGCTATTCTTGGTAAATAATTCTTAATATAATTCTCAAATATTCTTAAAATTAAAATGATTTCGACTTCCACGGGTTCGTCAGTAAGTGTGATGGAGCCGGTCAGAGGCAACCCTCGTGATCGAAAACTTCATCATGCCCTTCATCTGCTGACATACATGCCGCTGTGCCATCTGCTCATAGTCCAAACCGAGCAAGGAATCTACTATCCTCTGAGCTCAAGGTCAAAATTATTGTACCTATTCAACGGTATCGTGTTGAACCTTGGTTTCCATGTCATCTTTCAATCCATCGGATTTCTCCAAGTGTCCATTCACAATAATCATTTGGAAGAGCTTGTCCTTGACATTTGTTGGCTCTCAGGTTACTCGTTTATTCTTGGGTTTTTATTTCAAATAATAAACCAGCGACAACAGCTTTCAACATTCCTCAACATGCTCCTGGTTTTTGACAGGCGAATTCAAAGTGAGTTGTGTACGCTCTTAAAAGACGAAATGCGAATCATTTTGCTTTCAGGATTAACTAAATCGCCGAAGGAAACAAGGAGTAGAATGTCTCTTCTGGAATACTTGGCACGTGCCGCTGTGCTTTCGGAATATGCCCTATCGTGTGCGACTGCCTTTATCAACACATTCAGCCGCCATTCCTCTCGCTATTTTTATTCGCTCTGGATGACACGAGCTGAGCCCATTGGTCTTTGGAAGTTGCTCCTAATTTGGGGATATGAATTCGTTTCAATCGTTGTGCCATTTGGTGCTTGCGTCTTTTACGCTATCATCATGGGCACCTACGTCTACTTTTCAACGGAGTGGCTGCAAATCGTCAGGTAAACTAATTCAATATCCAAGTATACGATTGATCAATATTGCTTCAATTGTGATTTTCAGAGGACGTAAAGGTGTGGCTTTAACTGAGGAAACAAGTAATGAATTGTATCGGGCCCTTCAAGTACTTAACAAGGAATTCAATAGGGAATTCTGTCGCCTCATTGTTCCTGCATTCCTCTATGGCATGTGTCACATTTCCATTCTATGCTTGGTTATGCTCATTCGGTTCCACAATGTACTGCATCTCTTCCACTATTTCATGTTTATCACTTTCCCACTTGTTTGTGTCATTGGGATTGTAGGATTGTTTCCTCTGGCTGCGGCCATCTTCACTTCTTCTCGGTCGTACGCTTTGCAAGCAGATCGGCAGATGATGACTGACCACCAGAGGGCCTTCCTTCACTCTTGTTTGCCACTGAAGGTTGAAATTGGAAGATTCCGCTGCTTCACAAAAAATACGACCATTGTTATACTGCGTATGGTTACCTCCTTGACGTTCAAGATAATTGCTGCGTTGTAGGAGCCCCTAGATAAAAATGTATAATTACGTCCAATAACTGATGTCTCAGGCACAGGCAGACGGGATGATGTATTTTCCCTCCATAATGTACTCACGTCCTTATTTCTTGTAGTGACAACAGAAGAATTATTCAAGAAGGAAATGTCTACTTGACCTGTGCCCTTATACATGATTCAAGTTGCACCCACCTACTGAATCTGCTTAATATTTAATGTGGTAAGATCAGGTTAACCGGATAGTATTGGCGCTGCTTCCACGCCTACTGTTCATAATTTAAAAGGTATTGACCTTCCGATTATAACGAGATCAGTGCCCTTGCAGCTATTGACTCTAATCATACATTTGGTTACATAGAAACAATGTATAGGTCACAAAAGCGCTCGATCAACGGAAATGTATCCAAAGCACAAACAAAATTAGGCGAATAATGTGAGTTGGATCAATTAAAAGTACAAGGACGCAAGCCACGCCATCAGAATGTCCAATTATAGAGAAAAATATTTCATTTGCATTTGTAATTCATATCGTATACGCCCTGCATAGGAGGCCAAGGCTTCCGGAACTTTGAACTTGACCATCTTTACTTCCCAGTCTCAAAGTAGCAGCATTGAAGTATGCAGAACATTATTCACCACTCCAGATAAACTCCGAGCTTTTTAACCCAGAATTCGTATTGTGATTATAACAGTAACACAGTAGAATTGTGTATAATTTTCAGTCATAAAACACACTGGAACACAAGACATGTGTGGCCAAAATATCATAGCATCGTTTAAATTAGATAAAGTAACCAATCTTTGGTATTCCACAGGAGAATCTTGTTCAAGTGACTGCACTCTTCCTATTGTTTCAGCTATAGTCCATTTTTTCCTTTTAGGTAATAAGCCTACGACACTAATTAATACAAGTCCAAAAGACAGCACTATGGGCCGTTGTATTGTAATTATAGACAACCACATCAAAATAGTAGGTCAGTGAATGCTACTTTTGGAAAGATAACGTACAGTCTTAAATAACTCCAAGGAACCTCATCGACTTCGCGGATTCTGAAGATCCGGTCCTAAATCGAGACCGGGCAATATTTCATTCGTCAAAAATTTATTGAAAAATAGTTGGGGGAAATCAGGTTATGAGGTTACCTTCCAAATAAAATATTCAAAATGTAAATGGTCTGATCGGCTTTCTCTTCTTTTTTTGATCAGAATAGCCATCTAAATAAGGCTTGAACAAAGCCTGGGTTCTCTGACTTAAAATTCCATCTGCTTATCTGTCGAGTGACCCCTGATGCCACATAAGTAGATAAAAGGTAAGCAATCGACTAGTTTCAATGAATTAAAGGGTACTACATACATTTACTTTTGCCATCAAAGTGATTCTACTGAGATGAAAACTATAATTTTGAGAAAACCTTTCAAACTTTAATAATTTTTAATATCCAAACCTTTTGGTTGTTCGATGGAACTGGGCAAAGACAATGTTCCTGATCAAAAGCTCCAGCGTGCTCTTTCCCTCCTGGAGTACACACCGCTCTACTCTCTGCTCATTGTGCCCACTGGACAAGGCAGTTACAGACCACTCAACTCAAAGTCATTGTACCTCTTCTATGGCATCGCCTTCAACTTGGCAATATATGTGACCTTTCAGTACGTTCGATTTTTCCAAGTGTCCATCTACAATAATCATTTGGAGGAGTTTGTCCTTGATGTACTTTGGATGTCAGGCTACTCGTTAGTCCTCTTATTCATATACCAAATAATTCACAATCGAGAACAGATTTCAGCATTCCTCAACATGCTGTTGGTCTTGGAAAAACGAATTCAACGTAAGCCATGTAAATTCTTACCCAGTTGAAATTACATCAGGCTCTTCAATATATTCCAGAGTTAACGACGCCACCGAAGAAAATGAATCGTAAAATCTCTATTCCGGAATACTTGGCCCGTGCCGCTGTGCTTTCGGCATACCCTGTAATGCTGGTGGTTGGTCTAATTAACGCATTTAGTCGCCATTCCTCTCGACATTTCTACTCCCTAAG
>VNWY01000512.1:0-40182 GCA_009869845.1 Pseudachorutes palmiensis | reverse complement strand
CCTCCTCTCCCTTGAAAAGCTTGTCCTCCATTTCCTTGGAAGCCGGGTTCAGATCTATTCCCTTGAAAACCGCCTCCTCTCCCTTGAAAAGCTTGTCCTCCATTTCCTTGGAAGCCGGGTCCACCTCCATTTCCTTGAAAAGTTTGTCCTTCATTTGCTTGGTAGCCTGGTCCACGTCTATTCCCTTGAAACCCGCCTCCTCTCCCTTGAAAAGCTTGTCCTCCATTTCCTTGGAAGCCGGGTCCACCTCCATTTCCTTGAAAAGTTTGTCCTCTATTTGCTTCGTAGCCTGATCCACGTCTATTCCCTTCAAAGCCAGGTCCATGTGTGTTGCCAGCGAACGCAGCAGCAGTTGGACCACCTCCTTGACCGTCAGCACCATGGAAGTTCTTTTTCTGAAATTGGGGCGCGTTGGTTCCGCTGCCATGGGCGGGGCTCCTGTTTGCAGCCATGTTCGGTTGCGAGGAGTTCGAAGGTGACCGACCCGAATTCTCGTTAACTGTTCCAGATTGCTCAGCCTCTTTTTGTGCTTCCTTCATAGCTTTGTTGGAGATTGGGGCAGGTGGAGTCGGAAACTGGGGTGGGGAATTCTCGTTAACTGTTCCAGATTGCTCAGCCGCTTTTTGTGCTTTCTTCATAGCTTTGTTGGAGATTGGGGCAGGTGGAGTCGGAAACTCGGGTGGGGAATCCTCGTTAACTGTTCCAGATTGCTCAGCCGCTTTTTGTGCTTTCTTCATAGCTTTGGTGGAGATTGGGGCAGGTGGAGTCGGAAACTCGGGTGGGGAATTCTCGTTAACTGTTCCAGATTGCTCAGCCGCTTTTTGTGCTTTCTTCATAGCTTTGGTGGAGATTGGGGCAGGTGGAGTCGGAAACTGGGGTGGGGGTCCAGAAGGTGAAGCATTTCCGGTTGGGTAATTACCCTGCTGTTGTGGTTGATTCGGATGGGGACTAGGAAACGGCCCCCTGGGTCCTGCACCTCGTGGTTGCTGGAAACGTTGCCCTCCGTCAAATCGTGCGGGTGGGCCATTGAAATTATTTCCTCCAGTAGCAGTCGGGTATTCCTTCTGAGCTGGAGGAGGAGGTTCAGGCGAGCAAGCAGCAGTATTCTGTTCCATCATCTTCAAAAAGTTTTGAAATGCATACACCTAAAGATTGTAAAGGATATGAGTTTTGAATTCCTTCTAAAAACGTAAATCAATTAACCTCGTTCCATCCTTGTTTGAATTGTGGCGATGCATTCGGCCCATGAAGAATAACAATGGAACAACCCAAACGAGTTTGGAATCCACGCAAATCATTCACAAAGTCAATGTCACCCGAAATCAAAACCAGCATCGGAGTAAGAGCAGCTAGAATCCAAAGATAAAATTACAAAAACCTACCACTATCACTTAAGACATCACAATTATTACCATGGGTGTCTACAAATCTCTTCATCGATTCCCTCAATTTCTCATCTGCTGCATTTTTACTCTGGCCACTAACATGTGCCAGCGTCACCCCACCTTAAATAAGTAAGAAAAAGCATAAAACAAAGTACCCTCGCCATCCAAACTAAACAATTGGCAGTAAATACCTGCTTTATTGATGTCCACTGGTATGTCATGTCTTAGTTTAGTAACATCACAGGATATCAAGAACTCGAATTCACGATGATTCAATCGATTCACGACAAAGAAATTCCTGATGAAGTGTATAACGTCCGATGCTTTTGCTCCTTTTGGCAACGCACAGTTCTCAATATCCCTATTGAAATAAATAAGTGTCAGACATCAAAATAACCTTATTACCGTTTAGTTGGTTAATTTAATTACCAAAATACTCCGACTGGTCTGTGTGCGAATCCAATTCCAGCTCCTGGGAGTCCGGGGACCATTCCCATTGGCTGATGATATGGAGTTTGGAATAAATGTGGACCCTGTACGCCGTACATCTCGATACGTGTAAAAGTACTGGAGAATTGATGACAATTTAATTGATTTAGTCAAAGGAGAGAGCAGCTGTTGCAATCACTTCCCAAAAATAAAATGAACCCGAGTTGAGCTTTGAGTGAAGAGGAAAGAGTTCAAGGAAAAACTCGAGTAGGAAAAAATGAACAAGCACGTAAAATACGGACGGGGTGTTTAGGCTACGTTATAAGCTCCAAAGTTAACAGGGCAAAATACGATAAGGATTTGTGCAGTTAATTGCTAATTAAACTTAAATGTACAGGGTTTTTAATCAATTTTTGATAAAAATTAATGGTCCCATGTTAGGGCGGGATAAGATAAGATTATCTCGGGGGAACAATTGATTAAAGACCCTTAAGCATTAAAATGGATGGTTAACTAAATTATCGAGGAGCAACAAGCTTTAGCTCTGGCCTGGCTCCGATTCCGAAGTTCTACTGCCAAGTCCAAAGTGAAAGCCAAAGTCCAAGTTGCCAAAGTAAAAGCCAATGACTAATGAAACCAAGGTTTCTCCTTGAAGATTCGGAGGTCAACTACTTCCTTCTCGAAACTTCTCTCCGAACCTCAAATTCTCGGAGGTCAATTAACTTCCTTCTCGAAACTTCTCTCCGAGCATCGAAAGTTGATTAGCAACTTTTATGTTTCAATTGGATCATGGCCAGGATTTCTTGCGCGGTCATCATGAAATGGAGTTTTGACTCCGGCATCGGATACATTAGATATTTTGGAATTAATGTAATTTAATATTGTGATTAAAATTAAAATTTTCCCTCTGTGCATGAAGGCGACAACGAAAGAAACGTAGAACTAATATGTAACACCAAAAGCACGGGTAAAATGAAAACTGGCGGCCACTTTTGTGTTCCGATTTATTTTTTTAAACCAGTCCCTTTAGAAAAGTGCAAGTAGATCGTCTGAACTTGGTTTGGCGTGGATAATGCATTCCCTCTCGGCATCATTTCCGTCGTCGTGTCGCTTATAATAAACTATACTGCCTCGAGTTTCGGAGCCAATGGCGTCCAGCTAGAAACGAAAGGAACAAGGTTGAATCTTGAATCTCACAATTTAATATTTAAATTACCTGGTCATAGAGGATGCTCTTTATACCGTCAAGTCCATCCCCGATTAAATCTGTGGTGAGCACGCCCTCATTCAGAACTTCGGTGGAATACTCTTCAGGATATACAATAGGGATGACATGTCCACTGATGCATTTGTAGTGCTGAATATGCTCAAAGTCATCGACAGCGTATCTAATCTGACCGCTGAAAGCTTTGCCATTGTAAGTGACACTAAGGTCATATCTGACTTCTGCCACGTCCCACTTGTACTGGAAGGATCCCTCGGGACACTAACAGAATCAACAGATAAACACTGTTGGCTGCTCCAATTTTATAAGTTAAAATCATCTCACCTCCATTACACCACATTTCAGTCCGCATGCTTTACGCTTCAGATACTCAGACCCACTGTAGATACCGTTGGTCATTACAATGGCTGCGGTGCTAGGGACGCCATCTTCCATAACACCAACAGTATATTCTCGAGATTTGAGAAATTTACCTTGCCAGCAAATTGACTGCCTAAATAGCGCAGGCCAAATGATTCCTCCAAGGATTTGGTCATTATCACTTGCCTGTTGAATGAAAGTATTGATGCTTTGAATATTAGCAGATGAAAAGACGCCTTTGATTTCATTCTGAAATGAACTGAGACTGCGCTGGGTCATTTTGAACAAGTTGCTGGACGTAAATTCGTTGACATTGGCCTTGCATAAGGCACAGTCTTTTCTATTGTAGTCTACAAACACTTCCGTTGTAGCATTTGACAACTCAGCAAGTTGAATAGCTTCAGGGACAGGGAAGCGCACGTCAGGGTGAACTTTAAAGGTCACTGTGATGTGGAAAGGGTCATAGTTCCGGTGTTCTCTGTAAGCATTTTGAAGCTCTTTGCCTTTATACACGTCAACATGTCGCCACGAATTTGTCAAAATTAGTTTAACTGTGACTGTCTTGCGGGCCCAACCATCCTCCAGTTCCTCTGATTGGACTCTACCATGTCGCTTCCATTTCCCCAATCCACGTATATGGCTGTCGTAGACATGGGAAGTATAGCCAGGAATCGGGGTTGTTTTGTAGTCTGGAAGGTCAATGAGGTTAAAGTTCAGTGCATCCATTCCCACAGCTACACCTTGCAGAATCAACTCAATTTGATCTTCATCGTCGACAATCTATTGATTCAAAAGTTTCTTATAGTCTTCAAACACTTTTTTCATTTTTAAATATTATAAAAATGAGACTGACCTTGGATAGCTGTCGCGCCTGCGAAATAGCGCTGAGGACGACTATAGCTACAACAATTTGAAAAAATTTCATTGTAACCTCCATGACTTTCTATTATTTCAGCGGGTCAAGCAAGTATAGTTTTGCTTAATCTGAAGCAACGCAATTCTATTTTATAAACCCGTAATTCTAAAATACAGCAACAAACTGATGGATTAGTAATCAGTACAGATATCACTTCACCTCCAGGATTACTACACATTCGACCCATTTGATGCGTTTATCTGAAATTACATTCAACAGAGATGTTAATCTAACCGAATTTAAAAAATCCGAATAACACATAACAATTTGCCAACACTAATCCCAACCCAAAGCCCTTTTTTAACATTAGGGAATACTAACTGCAATGGTGCCAATTTCCTTATTGCTCTCATCGATTAAAATAATTGTCCCAAAAACCAGATGCTCTTCAGAATTATCTTGCAATGTCGCCAAGAAAATGAATCCTTTTTTACAGAAACAAACCCAAAATTTAGGAAACTTTCAGTGTCATTTTCCTTATTGGAGGTTGTTTTTAATGGGAATTAGTTGACAAAAATTACATTGGCAAAAGCGCTTTTGTTTCAATTAATGATGACAAGGCAAAGCTTTATGTTTGTGTCCTTTCGTATGTAATTGTTATTGGATGAGTGTCAAGGAATATAATTTGGCACACGACATTGTGCGTAATAATTTAAACGGGATGCAGGATATTTCATCAACAAAACCAGTTGTAATGCAATGGATAAGAATGGAATAGCAACAATCAATTTGGCTTTTGGTTGAATCAAACTGCAAGGTAAAAAAGTATCAAGTGAAGGTAAATAAGTGCGTACGCACATCTCAAAATGGGGTATTTAAGGTGATTCTTTTCGTAATTTGGGATCAGTCGAACTCTGGGATTCATATCTAGAAACATCTTCATTTGCATCACTTCATAATGAAATTCTTGGTAAGCTATTAAAATAGCTAAATCACTAAAATTCAATATTTTAGAAACCAAATTCTTGAACTTGAATTTCAATTTTTCCACAGTATCTCTTCATTACTCTCCTCGCGCTTCTCGGACTTGCCACTGCTGGCAGACCAGTACGCCGTGGCTGGGGATGGCGACCAAGGCCGGTTGTCAGGGTCGTGTCACGTGGCTGGGGATGGCAACCACCACGTTCCTGGTAGACTTCCTTAAAGAAAAGAATCAACAAAACTTTTTCTACTTTTCCAAGTACTCTTGCTTCTGCTTCCTTCAGCAATTTGTGAGAAAATGTGATGAGCCTCTTTGCTATTCGACTGATAATTTCTCTTGTACAATTCAACTCACATTATTAATTCAATAAAATACTACATTTTTCAGAAAAAATGGAAACCTGGAAGCTAAATTTTTGTATTTACATGGAAATATTCGTTGCATTTTCATAGAATTGGTAATCACACTTTTGGAATGTAGATTTCCTTGACATCAATTTGGCATTATTTCCTCCTGATTGTGGTCTTTTGTCCTTTGTAAAATGTAAAATCAAAAAATCACACCAGCAACTTCCTCGCTGCCAGAATTCACAGAAAAACAAAACCACAACCCTGGCCTTCCCATCATCAAATTGCGATCACTATCAATTATTCTCATAAATAATGTCAGTAGCCAATATTATGCAAATCTTACTGCAGTTATTCTTTGTCCAGTTAGCTTTTCCTAATTGGACAACTGCTAGAGTCCTGGACAGGTGCGATGTGCTTAAGACGCTGCATGAAACTGGCGTGCAATGGGAATTACTTAGCAGTTGTTAGTTTTTAGATAATATATTAATTATTTTAGCATTTTAATTTGTTTTCTCTTGAAATGAACATTAGGGGTGTGTCTTGCGGATGCTGTTAGCTCATTCAATTCATCAAAGGTCACACGAGGTGAACAAAATCGTGCATCATTTGGGATTTATCAAGTAATCTTATTGATTTGGCATAACTTTACAAATACTAAATTATACGTTAAATGAATTATAGCTATCGAACGTGTACTGGTGTGAGGACGGAATCCAAAAATCAAGCAATGCATGTGAGACAAGCTGTGACGGTAACTTATTCCCAAGCCCATTTTATTTTCACAATAATTCTAATAACCTTAAATGTTGAAACAGAATTTTCGAATGATGACATAAGAGACGATATCAAATGTGCAATTCGCGCATTCGACGAAAATGGATTCAGCGCCGGGTGGGGTAGCCCATGGAAACAAAGATGTGAGGGGAAGAATTTGAAGCATTACACGGCGGATTGTAGACGTATGTTGGCAGTTTTGAAACCATTTAGAAAACCCAGACTCAGAATTTCTCTTTATGTTCTTGTTATTTAGTCTTTGCTGGTGAAAAGCCTGTTATAATAACCACACCGATTTCTAATCGTGAAAAGAATTTCTTCCGCGGGGATGAAAACCAGTATTTCAGTTGCGAGGCTACTGGATTCCCTCCACCAGAGTTGGAATGGGAGTACAGCAAAATGGTAGACATTGCACAAGCGCAGATTCTTTGCATGAATTTGAACCTTACTTTGTGGTTAAAGGCATTCCCCAATGTCTTTACTCAAGGGGGAATAACAAAGGATGGAAAAGAAAAGAGTCTGAAACTAATTTTCGCGGCGAGCCCAAAGGAAGATGACGTATCCCACGTGTTTACTTGTGTGGCCAAAAATTACATCAATACCGAACGTGCAATTTACAAGATGAAGCTAATTGACAGGCCACGATTTCCTTACGAAATTGTTATTCCTGTCATGCTTTTGGTTATGATTGCAATAGTAGTGCTTTCACTTTTTCTTTACCGGAAGTATCTCGTCAAGGTCAGACCTCTAGCCTATTCTGGTGAATACAAAATATTAATCAAGGAAAACTTATTTCTAGCATGGCCTATCTCAAGCTGAAATCGAAGATTTTCTCAAGGGTGCTCCTGAAAAATTAAAATTAAATGCCTTCGCTCATGAGAATTCTCAATATCAACCATACGATCAAAGCTTCGAAATTAAGGAAGGAGAACTCAGCATTTGTACGAATAATGAGAAAACATAGGAAATGGAAGCTGAATTTCTTTTTATTTGCAGATACGGATGATATAATTGGCAGCGGTCAATTTGGATTAGTGCTAAAAGGGGAATACAAGGGAACTCCTGTAGCAATTAAAACTATTCAAGCCCATGCTCAGATTCTTTATCTCAAGGCACTTCTTAGTGAATTGAAGGTAATGATCCATATTGGCCGACATCCTGCAATTGTGAGTCTTCTAGGAGCTCAAACAAGAGAGCTAGATCGAGGTAAGACCTGCGTCAAGGTGTCCCAGTTATAAGTATACAATTTTCATATCCCATAGGACGAGTTTACATAGCCGTGGAACTCTGTCCGCATGGAGATCTGGAGAAATTTCTTAGAAAACAGAAAGGAACTTTTGTGGATTTGTTCGACACAGAAGGTAGCTCTCGAAGGTATGCCAACGTAGATGGGATTACCACACTTGATTTAATTCATTGGGCATCACAAATTGCCTCTGCAATGGAGCACCTGGAGACAAGGAGAGTAATCCATGGGGATTTGGCATGTAGAAATGTTCTCGTCTATGATAAGTCTATAGTAAAAGTTACAGACTTTGGACTTTCCCGTCAACTCTACGAGTACACCAATTACGTTAAAAAACAGCAAGTAAATGTTCAACATTTCTACCAAAAATTACGACCACTAATTGAATGCCGCATGCAGGCCCCTTTGCCGTGGCGATGGATGGCAATTGAATCACTAACTACATTGACCTTTTCGAGTCAATCGGACGTCTGGGCATTCGGAGTGACTCTCTGGGAAATGTTCAGCCTCGGTGACATACCGTATCCAGGATTGTCTTGGACACTTGAATTTCCCGTTATGTTGGAAAAAGGAACAAGACTTCTGAAACCGAAATATGCCTCAAACGATTTGTAAGTTTTTGAAAGGCTACCAGATTAAAAATAGAAAATTCGAATAAAGTCTGAAAACCCCATCTGCAAAATTAAAAACCAAAAGCTCCTTTACCAAGCCAGAATAGTTTAGAGTATCTTCCTTTCCTGATCAAATTCCTTTATTTTCTACATTATTGCTAACAGATTTTTTGATGAAAATTTCCAAAATATATAATTTTATTGGAAATTACGACAGGTATGAACTTATGCTGAATTGCTGGGCTGTGGAGCCACATTTAAGACCTTCGTTCAAAAACTCTTGTGATTGGCTAACAAATTACAAGACTGAGATCGGCTTCCAGAAGCAAACTTCAAAACTCTAGACCGCAGGGTTAATGAAACTCCAATTGTTGAAGGTTAGATTTATTGCTCGAAATATAGACGATTGCCTAATTCAAGATTTGGTTTTTGTCAGACATTACGCGGAAATTCGGGTTTCCTCGAATTCCTAGGCTCAGGGAGCCCATTGTTGGTAAAAACTTTAGTCAAGAACTTCACCGATGATTTTGGTTTCCTGCGCCGTCCAGGATCATTGAAATCTACCCAGTAGACGCCAAATCTTTCTCTAGATTTAAAATTTTTATAAGTGTTAATGTATCATTTATCGAAGTTCTAAAATAAAACAAAAACTTACGTATATCCTTGAGCCCACTGTATGGAGTAACCGAAAAATAAAAATCAAACAAAGTTATTAGGATCAAACGAGTTTGTACTCACCTCAAAATTATCGAGCAAACTCCAAGCTGCGTAAGCGGCAACGTTACAATGATCCAACTTGATAGCTTGAAGCATGTTCTGAAGGTATTGCTTGAAATACGAGACGCGTGCGGTGTCATTCAATCCTACTGTGTCATCATCGCTAAAGCCGTTTTCAGTGACAAACTGTCGTGGGTTACCGTACGTATCCTTAATCCATTTAAGAATTGAACGGAATCCCCCTAAAATCAAACGAATCTGAAGATAAATCATTGCATTTACAATGCATTAAAAGAAATTAGACAAATACGTACACGGAACTACTTTGAGCCATGAACTGGCAGAACCTTCCCACGATGGATGTGAATACTGGTAATTGGCTTGGTCTCCGACCCAGCCAGGTGGTCCAGCAGGCGCTGCCTTGACAAGGCTTGTGGTGTAATGATTTAGACCAAGAAAATCCCAAGAACCTAAACAACAGAGTTGGAAATAAGTATTTCGAAATGGAACTTATAAAAATTGCTAACCTTTGAGAAGATAAGACCAGCCAACATCGAATTCAGGAAGGCGTGACTTGGCTCGTCCCTCTGCTTTGCTTCTGGAGTCAATGTACTCCCTCATGACGTCTGGATATTTCCCAAAGAATATTGGACTTGCAAACCAACCGTGCTGAAAATACGTTGAAATATGGTAATTACATTACAAGCAATTTTCAATTCTTACCTGGAACTGCAGTGCCCTTTCCGCTGCGGCGACATCTTCAGGTTTTTGAGAATCCGGCTCAAACCATGAGGTATTCAGTGTGATTCCGACTTCTCCTTCCTGTTCCTTTTTGAACTCGGATTCATAAATACGATATGCCAAGGCGTGGGATTTTAAAAGTGCGTGAGCAACTTTATAAGGAAGCTCAGAAATTTCCCTCACTCCTGGGGCATGGATTCCAGTACCATATCCCATGATAGATGTTACGATTGGCTCATTGAATGTTATCCAGTGCTTGACTCTGTCTCCAAACGTTCGGTAAACAAAACGAGCATAATCGGCGTAGTACGAAATGACTTTGTCTTCGTTCAGCCAGCCGCCTTCGTCTTCAATAGCTTGCTGCAAAAGTCAAGGCTTAGAGTGGGTAATGAAAACTTTAGTCGGGTAGAATTAAATACCGGTAGATCCCAATGGTACAGCGTAACAACTGAAATAGCCACAAATTATTTTATGCCTTGTTTTATAATTAAGGGAATTCCAGACATACTTGGTTGAATTCCATTGTTGACCAAAGCATCAATGATCTTGTTGTAATAGTCAACGCCGGCAGGGTTAATATAAGTCACTGAGCCATTTGGAAGTAAACGACTCCAAGACAAAGAGAACCGGTAACTGTTAGCCTATGAGAAATCAATATTTAAGACACAAATTAAATTGAAGTTAAAACATAAATTAAAGACGCATACGTTGGTCGCTTTCACAAGCTCGACATCTTCGGCCCACTTTTTGTAGGAATCGCATGCTTTATCACTGTAAATTAATAGTAAACATGCAATGTTACAGCAAATCCCTGCACAAGTTTAAGCCTCACCCATTACTGCCATCCAATATGGGACTTGGAACTTGCTTTGTGAACGTGTCCCATATACTTTGACCTGTGGTTACAATTTCTTGCTGTTATTAATTTCAATCGTTATAGTCTATGCATTTGGATAACCTTTTCCATCAGAATTGAATCCTCCTTCAATTTGGTAAGCAGATGTTGAGAATCCCCATAAGAAATTGTTCGGGAAAGTCCCGTATATTTCTCTTTCGCTTTTCCTTTTGCTCCAATCAGGTTTGGCTGCAAACACTGCAATCGGTATGATGAAATTGCAACAAAACAAGAGAAGAGGAATGGACTTCATTCTGCGTGGTATTAATTATTCTTCCAATAATCGTCTCCGTCTTTTATACGCATCTCTCATTATCATTTTATTCATTCAATTGCACAAGATTTCTTTTACGAAAAGTCACACTGCTTTAGAATAGGCTGACTAAAACATGTTGATAGAAGCAGGATTAGTGAGTTTTATTTTCTGATTCTTTGTGCAAAGACAGCAACCTTTTTCTTGTGTGTCATCACAAAGTCATTAAGTGCTTAGACCAAAGCATGCAAAGGGTATCCAGATTAGGCTGAGCTATCTAAAACTGGTTATTAGTAGTTTAAGTTCCAGTGGAGCAAAATTAAATATGAAGCAAGCACCAAAGGTGAAAATAGCATATCTTATCAAACCCCGAGAACAGGAAGCGCTTGCGCAATTGTGAAGATATTAGGACAGTTTAATGCATTTGTTTAATCAATTTACAGTTTCAAATTCCAAATTGACTACGAAAGACTAATGCATTTAAATAAGTCAGTCACTTGTGGAACTTATAATAGTTGTCATTGCACAAGAGGACTTTATGAAATATGTTAAACACAGCGATTTAAATAATCAGATGTTATTGAACTTTGCACTTAAGTTCATTCATGGCTTCAGATTAAAAATTGCAAATGAAGGCTTACAAATGAAACATAAAATCGCGTCACGCCTGAGGGTAAACGAACTTATGATTCTGGCAAACGCTGGCGTGATAATGAAGTAGGCACAAAGTATGGTTGAATAAATTCAATTAAACTTCCTGCTGGTTGATATTTTGTCTTTTTCGTTCCGTCTACAGTGTCATGACTTTGCATGACTAGCCCAGCATTAATATGAATACGTTAGCGTTAATTTGAATTGGGATTTGATAATGCCTAGGAGGCTTTTGCATCGGAGATGAGAAGTTTTACTTTTACAAATAATTACTTCCCAAAGATTTCGGATTCAATATTAAGCATTTATTTATTTTTGTTTATTCGTATCAACAAGTTTTCAAGGAGAAGGGTTTAGATTTAACATCATATACCGTTTCCTTTATTATTCTTTAATATTCTGTACAATAGTACAATTACTATACGTATTTATACTTATGTGACTCCGCTACATTACTATGTATCGCTAACTAGAAGCATATTCAAAAATCCTTAGGCAGATTTGTTTTCATTCAACGCAACAGTTTGCATAAAATAGTGCAATAAAAATGATGTGACCTAACGGCATGTCGTATTAAACTTAGGGGCTGTCCATATACTACATCCGTGATTTTTGGAGGTTTTTGGACCCCCACCCCCCCCATAATCCACCATCGTCCATTTTTGTCGGACCCCTACCCCCCTGGTGGACGTCCGTCGACGAAAAAAAAAATTTCCAACGCAAATTAAAAAATCAGGGCAGGCTTTTCTAACATTACTGAAAGTGTCCACGCACCAGTGGGAATTATTTGGGAGTGGAAATACCCAAATATTTTTTGGTAAAATAATACATTTAA
Organism: Pseudachorutes palmiensis; assembly: GCA_009869845.1. Classification (NCBI taxonomy): domain Eukaryota; kingdom Metazoa; phylum Arthropoda; class Collembola; order Poduromorpha; family Neanuridae; genus Pseudachorutes; species Pseudachorutes palmiensis. Next base: position 27,872 of record VNWY01000512.1, on the reverse strand, counting down.
ATAATAATTTTTCGCAGTTTGATCTCTGACCTTTTGTGACCTTTTGTGTCAGTTTAATGCCGAAAATGGGAATCTTTTATTCAAAAACAATCAAATTATTATCTTATTGTCATTTAGAAGGGTCACGTATGACAAGCTGTAGGCGGTGACCCAAAACACTTCCCCTAATCGGGTGATCTCAATTAGATTGATAATGAGCTAAAATTAATTTTTTTCATGGGTGCCATCTTGGTATCTCCTACGCAAATTGCATAATATCACTTTAAAATGTTCAATTCTAAAGGGGGGAAATGATGTAAAGTGAATAAAATATTCCACCAAACTTTTTTTTTTCATGGGTGCCATCTTGGTATCTCCTACGCACATTGCATAATATCACTTTAAAATGTTCAATTCTAAAGGGGGGAAATGATGTAAAGTGAATAAAATATTCCACCAAACTGCATTTCTTGTAAAGCATGTTGGACGTCCAACCTTCCTTCTATCCCCCCTCCCCCCATCGTCCACTTTCGTCCAATTTGGCTCGACCCCCCCTCCCCCCCTTATCGCGGATGTAGTTTATGGACAGCCCCTATGGAGCTATTGTGCTGGACTAAGTGTCAAGAATTATTGCATTAGCTATTATAAACTGTATTCCATGGGATCTCCAGATACCAAACTAGAGTCAATTGAAGGTAATCAAGTTTTGTCAATGTCAACCGTGTGGGAAAAGAGGAAAAATGAAATTGCGTGATGTTAGATGGATACAAAAGAGAATCGAATGACCTAAACGCAAAAGTTTAAACTTCTCTCCACAATAGTTGGTTCTAAATTTTTTCTAAATCAAGGATCACAAAGATTCTAAATACGAAACCGTTTTTACTCCCATTGTAAACAGAATTATTACAATAAATGTTCCCTTTCGTCTATAATGAGTTTATGTGGTTTTGGATGCACTGCCATCGTTTTGGTTGCTTCAAGCGAAGGTTTTGGCTTTCCAGGAACAGTGCTCACACGAAAATTCTGGAACAAGCTGTAGGAAACGTGAGGTTAATTTTTGGTCAAGCTCGGGTCAAGACATTGTTTACCTCGCTGTGAAGAGAAACAGTTCATCCTTCGCCAATTTCTCACCTGCGACAGAATTTCAATTAATTAGTTTGGAAAATTTTTGTGTAAATTATATAATTTACCGAGACAAGCTCGTCGTCCGACAGAGAATGAAATCAAAGCTTCATGGTTTCTGTTTGCAGTTCCATCTGGCAGAAGGAATCTCTCGGGCCGAATGGTCTCAGGGTCAGCCCAGATCTCTTCGCTGTGAAGCACAGCGTAAAGGTTCGGTACCACTATTGTGTCCTTTGGAATGACAAAGTCACCTACTCGGACTTCCTCAATGGTGCTATGGAACACTCCTAATGGTAGAATAGGGACGAATCTGAGAACTTCCATTATGAAGCATTCCGTATAGGGCATGTTCTGTCGGTCGCTAAGCTCAGGAAGCCTTGAACGGCCAACGACCTTAATGATTTCAGTGTGGAGCTTTTCCTGGATATCAGGATATAGCGCAAGGATTAAGAATATCCAAGTAAGCGTCGTACTCGTCTATAAATTTGGTGGTAGATGTTGAATTCCTCAAGGTTTGTTTGACTGTATAACTTACGGTCTCAGATCCTGCGATGAATAAATCTTCCACCGATTTTGAAGCATTTTGCTCTGGAATTTTTTGATATTGATCATTACACAGAAACTATAATTGGCTGTCGATTATCATTACTTCCTTCCTCTCTGTAGAATGATGACCTGGGGTCAGTAGTAGTGACCATTTCTTCACAGAACGTGTCCATCACATCCCTCGGTTGGCCAGGAATAAGGCTCGTCATGTGTTCTTCAAATGCTTCCTTTACATAATGGTTCACATCTTTTGTGCATTCTATCCAAGCACTATAGCCGGATAACCGTGGAATCCATTTTGATAGATTCGGGAAAAAGAAGAGGAAAGGGGTAATCCCTGATGTACCTCTAAAAATTAACTGGAAATTAATTTTTCTTTACGTTGATTTACTTATGTTAACTACTCACGCCAAAACTGATTTGAGCAAAACTTTCAATTTTGGATCATTCTGAGGCGTGGAAGCTCCAGTACAAATTCTCCAAAGGGAATTTATTACGGCTGAAAAGGAACGAACACGTTAAATACCTATGGGCGTAGGAATATGTCTCAACGCTGCGACATTTACCAGCGTTAAAGAGTCCTTTGGTTTGTATTGGTTTTCCAGTGACTTTGCGAAGATGGTCTATGCACTCTGCAACTTCGTCTTGCATGATTCCTTCCATTGACTTCTTCCCAAATCCAAAATCCCTAAGGTTCCTGATGGCAAAACGTCGTTGCTCAGTCCAGTGACTTTGTTCACTTGCTACAATCCCACGGCAGAAGGAAGTTCCTCCTGGATATCTGTCCAGCAGAAACTGCAAACGAGGACGTCCAGAAAAAGAAGCAGTACCCAAGCACTCTCGCATAATTTTTAGATCGTTTATGACAACTGTTCTGTAAGATGAAAAGTCAAAGGCAAAGATTCCGCCATATTGTTTCCCAAGCTTGACGAATCCCTTGTGCGGTGCAAGTCCAACTTGATGCAAGTTTCCCAAGAATGGCAGTGGACTTGGGCCTGGAAAAGCACAACATACTTTAGGAAATCTTAATTGAAAATGCGAATAACTTACCTGGTGGGAATCCCTCTGGGCGATTGTTCCTGTAACGGAATAAGATTACAATTAAGAGTGTAATCACTCCAATTAAAACCAAGGGAAGCGACATTTATATCCCAGGTGCAACGATCCAACCTCTTCTGTTTTTAATTCACAACGTTCACAACTCTTTAACCAGTTACTTATGCCTTTCCATTTATGAATTTGTTTGCAAATCAGTTGGATCGAATTACAAAAAGAGGGTTGAATAAATCATTATCAACAAGGTTATCAACTTTCAGTTGACTTGCTTTTTATTTTCACAATTTTTCACATGAATTTTGTTAACTATTGACTAATTAAGGGATTTTTTATCCATTTCATAATTTGGTTTTTTCGTGTGAAAAATAACTATCATTTCACTTTCCTTATAAGAGGAAAACCAGTTTTTCTATAGGGTCGTTAATTACTTTGCTGTTTTTCCTTCAGCGTTTTCGTGGAATTTGCATTTTGCATTTTCACTTTGGAAGGCTACTTTGACAAGTTCAGGCAAATATTCCTGATGTCGAAACTGGCCGTTTTTAATTCATTCAGTTTCATTCATTACATCGACATTATATCCCTGGTGCAACGATCCAAGCTGTGTTTTTCACAATGCTAGTCCGAACTCGTCAACAATTTTACTTGTAAGGCAATAAATGCCTTTCCTTTTATGCATTTGTTTGCAAATCAGTTCCCGTGAACAGCGAATAACAAAGAAAGATGACCAGTAGTGACTAATAATGCACAAAATCAACTTTTTCAAAAGTGGTTGGTTTAGTGATGCGATGTGCATTTGAATTATATACGAACTTTCTAATGCCCAGGAATTTTGAAGTAACCTGTTGTAAAAAAAATTTCCGAACAGTTGTCCTGATGTTAGTACTTATTAGAGCATTATTTTCGAGTAACTTACCCGTTCTAAAATTGAGCTTTCGTCATTTTTCATCAATTTGAGCACGTCATTTCCTGCCAAATCATCACCACGCCGTCCTGGCCAGTTCCAAGAAGGATGGGAGAGACGGGAGTCCAGTCGAGTCCGGAGTAGCGTGGAGGTCGGATCAAAGAGAAAGGTCCTCGTCAGTCGTTAAGGATTCGCCATTTTTCCAGTTCTCTTTTTCCTTCAGCTTTCTTGTGGTGACTAAATAATAGGACCTTCATGTCAATTTTCCTTTGTTGACTGCTAGCTGGCGCTGTGTTCGTGTTCCATGATTTTAGAGTTACAGCTTTGACCAGGGCACGTATCTGAATATTTCAAATGGTATTTGTAGGGTTGTTTACTTTCCTAACCGCAGAGACAAAATAGAAAATGTGGCACTTTGTAACCATCTTCGTCATAGGGGTCGGGGCAGTTGGCTGCAGTTTTCATGTGCTCCTGCGCGAACTCATCTTGGGAAGTAATCCACTGTCTCCTCCTATACAAGCAACAATCTGGATATCAGTTTGGACCATATTGGCCAGCCTTTCTATGTTTATGAGTTGGATCACAGTTAAATACAGCGGTGATCTAGTCGGCTCGTACCAAAACCTCAGTGGGTTGATAACTTCGTCCGGTAAAGTGTATTTCGGTAAAATTTCATGTAATATTTATTTATTTTTCGTTTATAGAAATTGGTTCCGACCGAAATCAGCAGCCTGCTATCTTCGGTATGAAACTTGTCGTATTCTATTTATTCCAAGCTCCATACATAATAACCTTCGTTGGAATATTTGCATCTCTTGATCCATTTGGGTATTCCTTCAGACTCCTATTTCCAAACGTCTGGACTCAGGCATGGGGAGTTTGGTACACAGTTGCAATGGGAATCAGAGTTCAATTGAGCTTAGTGACCTGCCTTTCAGTTGGTAGATTAATATCCCTAAATTCAGCTCTCCTATTCACATATGCCCAGTTCTTTTGCCATTTCCTTTCGAAACTAGATGTAAACTCCTGCATACCAGAAAGACTTGAAAGGTCTCTCACAGCATTCAGTTCAATACAAATCTTAATGAAGAATGCAAGCTTGTCTATTTTTAACGGCATGGCTGGATGTTTCATTGCAGCTTTTCTCGTCATCGTCGGATTGGATGTTCTTTGTTTCAAATTTTATCGTCAACTTCCTTTTATTTTATTCGTCATTTTAATATTAATGTCACTCACGGTTAAGTTTATAACCTCTTTCGTTCTAATGACAACTGCCATTAGGTTTAATGACGTGTCCTCCCGTTTTCTGCAGAATATTCGAACATCAGTTGTCAAGCTTGAGTTTGGATTGGAGAGTAAGATACTTCGGCGACGGCTCATACTACTCCAACCAATCAGGATAGAGGCGTCCTTTAAAACATATTCGTTTGTGTCTATAGTCAAGTCATTCAGGTGTGGTTATTACTCCGCTGTGATTAATTACACGACCAGCGCAATAATCTCAATGAAGAAAGCTAGTTAACTATAATGTCGAAATGTCGTACGCTTAGTTACTGTTGTACATATTTAGTTCGCATTCAACGGGTCTACTGGTATTTTAGTTGCACACAATCCAAATTCAATCCATATCTCAGAGGAAAAATTGATTAAAAACCCTACATACATAAGGCTCAATCGTGGACAGAGTCTATACGTGCATTGTCTTGCGGCAGAATTCCTCATGCAACATGGGCTTGCGTGCCAGAGCTAAGCGTTTGCCAAATATTGCGCCGTAAACCCATCAAAAGGGTTTACGTTTTCAACGAAGTCTGACAAGTTTGTCATGGTTTATTTAAATGATTCAATAATTACAGGTTTTATTGTGCTTTCTGACATAATTACAAACTCTTGTCTTTGATCGGAGATTTTTATTTTTCAAACCAGATTTCACCGTTTGGTGAAACACAAACGACTTTTAGTTGGGGTTTAATTTTTAATTTTTAGTGTTTACGCAAATTTTCTTCCTGCCAAGAATGTATTAATCATTTCCAGTGCCTCTTTTGGTCTGTCGTACGGAACAACATGACCTGCATTGAGAATGACTAGAAATGTTAAATTTTTAGCCACACGAACATATCCTGCCGGTTGGTTTTGAAGTTCCCAAATCTTTTTCTCTGCATTTTTGTATTCTCGTGCCCCACTCCATTTTGTATGGCGTAGAAACGCTTCTGTGCTAACTGTAGCTACAAGCAAGTCCAAGTTTCCTGAATAAATCAAAATCCGATATCCTTCTGGCGCATCCAAAAGAGCTTCAAGTGTAGGAATTGCTGATATGAAATAGTTTCCAATCATATTGTCATTCACATCGTAGTTAATAAATTGCATAGTCCGGCCTTCTACGTGTACTGCTGCTTGTATATCCGGCTGATTCAAATAGCTTTCGAAATATGTATATTGGTCCGGCAAAGCCGTTTCCGCAAAATTTAAGGTGTTGGTCGACCCAGTAACCTGGGTAAAGTAGGTTGAAACATTGCGGTCACCCAGGAAAAGAACATTGTTGATCTGTACCGAAAGTACAGTTAGTTATATAATAATTACTAGGGCTATTATGTACTAAAAGTATTGTGGTACCTACGTCATATGCTGTTTGAAAATCCCGTCTGTAAATCGCATCACGTATAGTTTGTTCCTTGTGGTTGAAGTAAATCTTTTCCTTCTCGTCAATAATTCCAGTGTTGTACAAAAAATCTCCATAAGTTAGTGTGGTTACAGGTTCAGTATAGGCATTTCCAATTGCGAAGCCTTTGAGATTTAAATGGACTTTTGGCGATTTCTTGTTCATCTGGTGGATCTTGAGTGCCAGGTCTGGGATATATTTCCCAGCATAAGACTCCCCGGTTATGTAAAATTCTCGAGCCTGGTAGCCAGGAAAAAGACTGAAGAATTGGACAACAGCGTTATAGAGATCATTGGCCACTTCAGAATCAAGATGTGTATACCCTGCACAGTTATCAGTAAAACTGAAACCTAGACAATTAATGTTAAAATTCCATTGAATTTTTTAAAAAAAATAGTAAAGTTGTAAGTTTGCAATAAAAATGTTACCAGTTCCAACAGGACTATCGATGTATACAACAGAATTTTCATTTGTCCATGCAGTAGGCCGAGAAATCAAGTTGTTATTTTTATCCACCCGGAAAGGTCCGTTTTCCGCAAAAAGTCCAAACATAGATGTCGCACCAGGACCGCCTTTAGAAAATAGTGTTAGAAAGGCTAATAACTGCTAAGATTCGTAATGTAACCATTTATCCAAAGAAGAACCTTGGCGTTATGTGGGTTGATCTAAATAAAAAAATGTTCCAATCAACAAGTTCATCAATTTAAGACGTGGTTGTACCTTAGCTGGAAAGAACCAGAAGAAGAGGTTTGAGTTGTATTTCGGATTAACGGTGAAGTAACCGCTGTAGCTGCTTATATTCGTCCCGATATTTCTTACCTCAGCCTGTTCACGTCCTTCTTTCAACTTTCCTTGCTGGATATACGGTGTTAGGAGAAGCTCGTCACATCCAGCGACTTCCAATACCAACGCAAAAGAAATTACGAGCACAATATGTTTCGAAAACAGACGTGAAATCATATTGCTCCAAATTCTTTCCAAAGCAAAATACACTATGTGAAGACTTTAGAATAATTTGGGTACGAAGGGGAAGCTTTATAAACTTTGCTACGACTGGCAGCGACTGTCATATTATGTAGTCCGAGATTTGATTGTAAGAGAAAAGAAAAGAAAGACACGATATTAATGCAGAGAAACGTTTCTGTTATAACCTAGTTAAATAAGTAAAATAGCTTAAATCAACTATTCCAACTCCAGATTTTATTACAAAATTATTAAACGATTAGTTTCTCATCTGCATTGCTGGGCTAAATTCCAATCCTTCATCTGCTTCTTGCAAATTCTTTTTTTTAAGAATAAGACAGCAACAAGAATAAAATTAAGAAAAATGTCACTTTGCTTACTTTCATCGATCTATACCCGCAATTTGAACATACTTTGCAACATTAATTAAATACTATTTTCCATTGCAATTAGATTTACCGGTTGTTCTGGTGTTTCTACGACCTCTTCTTGCTGGTAAATGAACAAGATACAAGACCCACGGGAATTGAAAAGGGCACTGAATTTTAGGTTATTAGAAACATATTATTAGAAACAATTCCAAAGGTCAGTGAAAACTCCATTTATGGAAAACGTAATTTAGAATTTACAAATGTGGCAGCATGGGTATGTTCCTGAAATTCATTCCTGGAGACTTCATATGTATACGAATACGCTATAAAAACAAAAGGATTGCTGATAAACTGACTGATTATTGAGTGAAAAATGTTAAATAGTCAAAAGCTTATTAAATCGATACAGGATCGGTCGAAGTACTAAGTGACACTTTTCCAGTAAAACTATTTTTTATTGATGAATAATTGTCTACATGAAATGCATGGAAGAACAATGTGACATTAGATTCCAGACAAACGATGATAACATGCTTATGTTGATATTCTAAACTATCATGAAATGGTAGAATTATTGATTTTACTGCTGGCTAGAAAGTCAATGTTGACCAAGAAAAGCAAACAGTTAATTTAAATATTCCATGTCATGGAACCATTTTTCTTGCTTAACCTATAGGGATTTCATCAAAAGCATGGAAACTCCATGAAGAAATGAAAGCAAATGCGCACAAACGGTAAGGAAAAGAAAGAATTATGAATAAGCACGCTATCGATTCAATAAACTACTTTCAGTAGAATAACAGCAGTAAACGAATAACAGTATAAAGAATATCAACGCCAATCGAGTTACTTTGCACTGGAAAATTACATTTTCAGTATTCCATTCACTGAAACCATGTGAGCATAAAAGGAGACAAATGTAAACTATAAATCCACATAAAATGAGAATAATTACTAGATTATCCCTATTGCAAACACTGGTATTCCTTAGGGGAAGTGTATATTGTGTTAATTTGGAACAGATTGTTGCAACAAGTGGCTTCGGAAACTGCTGGATTAGTATCTATATTAACCCACATTATGAAACAGGAGAAACTACATTCCGCTACCCTGTATCACTTCAATCACCACATATTCTTAATCATTCAACGTAAAAGTACGTTGAATGTAACTGAGATCTGGCAGAGTTACGTTGTTTTTAGGAAATACCTTCAGTGTACCGCCTACTTTGCAATTCAACCGTCCAATTGGAGTCAGACTAACGCCTGATATTCACTTTCTCTTTTCCCTTCAAGTTTCTCCGTTCCTTTCTCTAATCACCGATACTGACTTTCCGTTCTCCTCATATGCTCATGACAACCGCGTTCTCTAAAGAATTCTCTGGAGAACAAAGGGAGAACGGAATCACATCCTCACTTTCTGTACTCATTCCCTCCTCCGTTCCTTTCTCTACATTTTGAGAAGTTGAGCTTGGTTCAACTTTTGAGAAGGGAACGAGAAGGGAACGTTTCGAATTTGCGTTTCAAATTCAAAATATCATTTATCAAAATGAACACAAATATACCCAGTCCGTTAAACAATGAATCCGAAGAGAAGATCATCGATGGAGTCCGGGACCGACCTTGCTTGTGGGACAAGACTCATGGTCACTACAAGAACTCAAGGTCAAAAGAACAGGCATGGACAGAGGTTGGAGCTTTGCTCAACATGGAAGGTAATGAAATACCTGAGTTTATATTATGTGTTGATTAATATTATGCATCACTTTAGGCAGGCAAATGAAGCCTTTATGGACAGCCCTTCGGGCGCAATACATGAAGTACCGACGTCGGCTAATTTTCCCTACCGGGTCGGCTGGAAACAGACCTCCGTATTTCCGGCATTCTGAATCAATGAGATTCCTGGCCGATTCTGCCGATCCTTCAGAAAAGTGACAAACTTAAATATTTATAAACTTTATAAAGCCTAATAATTTTTTCCAATTCCAGTTCATTCTCTAATTTGAATGAGCCTGCCCCTCCTTCAGTGGACGATTACACACTGGAGCTACTGGACGATGGATCCCAATCTCAGTTTGTATTGTCTCCAGCACAACCATCCCAGGTTGAACCAGGATCCCAACGCGAACCTATTCCATCAACGTCGTCAGCAGCCCTTGGAACTCCACTTGTATCACGATCAAAGGAACTTCCTGTCGGAAGATCTCATTCAAAATTCAATGGAAAGGTTCGACAACTACATGATAAACGTTGATACCCAATCTAATGAAAAAATTAATTTGTTGCAGAAAAAACTCGACGAGTTTGACAAAGAAGTTTTGAAATTAATGAGTACGGAAGAAGATGAGTTCGACACATTTGGAAAAAACCTCGCAAAGAAATGCAGAAAGCTTGGAGAGATGGATCGGCGAGCATTCTTGGAACTTGAGTTCAAAATTCACACCTTGGTCCATGAAGCAGAAATGAAAACTCTAGATAAACCTACTTCCCATTAAAAAATACAGTATCGTTATATTCTTTTGTCATACAGATCAAAACAGTAATAAATAACATGAAATGGATTGAATGGACATGAGCATGCGCCGTGACTGTTGACACCATGAAGAACAATGAAAAGTCTCGTCAGTCCAAATGGACTGACGAGACATAAGCAATTGCAGACTGACAAATTACTTGGATTGAACTGAAATGGGCATGAGCAGAAAATAATGAAATAATTGGAGTGATAGGACGTGAGCATGCGCAGAAGTGAATCGATTGATTTGGGCTGTATGTATTGTGCAAATGGATACAACTATGTTATTAACTAATTTACAACTTTAGATTGAATTTTCTTGCCAGGAAACTGCACCTGCGCCAGAGTTGAAATACTCTTTGAAGTGATTTCTGATTGCGGAGGCATTTGCGGTGTAATTATTAGACCCTTGATGAGGGATGGACTGGATTCCATCATCGTTTTGGGTAGTCTGCCTCCAGTTCCCATTGCGTTCGTCATTGGAATCTGCAGTGATTGTGTTCATGTCTTTCACTGTTGTGAGAAAATTGTGTAGAATGACGCATGTCTTGACGATCAAATTCACCAAATCCAAATCGGCCACGATTGACGTATGGAATATTCGCCAACGAGCAGCCAATATTCCAAAGGAATTCTCAACAACCATTCGGGCCCTTGATAGGCGGTAGTTAAAGATTCGTTGGTCCTTTGGTAGGAACTTTCCAGGAAATGGTTTCATGTTGAATGATTTTAATGAAAATGCATCATCACTAAGGATGACATGGGGCAGCATTTGACTTCCGACTGGTTTCGGATTTGGTAAGCCGATGGTGTTGGATTCAAGGGATTTTCCGATCGCCGAACGTAGAAACACTCCACCGTCGGATTGTGAACCGCTATGGCCTATGTCGACTACGGTGAATTTATATGCTGGGTCAACAATTGCGAGGAGGACGATGGAATAGAAGTGTTTGTAATTGAAGTGATTTGATCCAGAAAAACTAGGACATTTGATCCGAATGTGCTTTCCATCAATAGCCCCGCAAGCATTTGGGAAGTTCCAAGTGGTCCGAAATCCTTCCTCGTTTTCAATCCATTTATCCTTTGTTGGTGAAGGTAGATAGATCGGTCCAAGTTTATCGCAAATAGCAGCCATAACCTGGCGAAGAATGAATGAAATGCGCTGCGGGGAAATTCTGTAGCTCATTCCCATCGAAATTTGACTATTGCCACTTGCTAAATACCTGGAATGTTTCAAACAAAATTATGTTTGACCTTATATAGAATCGAAATTAGCCCAGGCTCACCGCAGTGTCAACGACAGTTTATCTTTAGCTGGGATTGGATGTCTGTGTGTTTTTGCATTTATCAAGTCCGACGAAATCAAATCAAAAATGTAGTCGTAGTTTTCACGGTTCATTCTGTCAAAAAAAAATTAAAAACTATAACTATTTCAATTGAATTATACAAGCCTTTTACCTGAAGTACTTAAAGTGGTAATAGGCATCTTCCCTCAGCTCTCTAGTCAGCACACTTTCTCCTTGCGTCACACGGTTCGCAAAGATACTGCGAATGTACTCCGATCTGTCCTTTCTCTTCAACTTTTTTCGAATACGCCGAAGTGCAATTAATTTAAGAATACGATTTGACTCCATTTTACAAATTCGACAAGTGTCGATCCTTACTTTCTTTCCTGATTCATCAAGGCAAGTGAACGGAGAAGGGAATGAGAAGGGAAAAATTCTCTCGATCATTTTTGTTAGGAGAAAGTCAGTATGCCTCCGAGAAAGTATCGGAGCCCGTCATGGGAACAGAAAGGAACGGAGCAAAGCAAGTGAATTCCCAGCGTAAGAAAAAAGTTAATCAACAGAGTTATGTCCAAACCTGGTAAAGAGCCGTACTAATTAGTTGTCAAAAAAACCTTGCACAGGAGGAATACACCGAACAAACAAAAAATTCAAGAAAGCCATGGTCAGCCCCAGCCCAGGTCAAATGAGAGCGTTCCTGATCTGACTCTGTACCCACAGCCACAGCAAATTAAAGTGTATCTTTAGAACGGTTACCAGTTTAGGATCATGACATGGCATCATCATGGTCAGCCCAGGTCAAAGGTTTGTTAGGAGGCCCTACTACACGTTAGATTCCAGCTCACACTACCTTTCAACATTTTGATGCAAAATCGCTAGTTTAGTTGTGCGTGCATGGCGTCTAATGCTGGTAATGCTGTGTGGTCCAATCCAATCGACGGTTGACGGTCTAATTCTAATTTGTGGATAATTATTAAGTAATTGACCTCACCTGACATGTCCTGTGTAATTGTTGATCGTTGGGTGTAGTTGGCAGTAGTTGTGATGATTGCTGGATGAATTCAATTGATTGATTGATAGACAGAGATGAGAAATGGATGCTTCCTTGTTGAGCGTTGAGTGATGAGTGACTTTGTGTTTGTGGAATTGGAAGATGGAGTTCCTTCTTCCTCCTCCTTCCACCCACTCAACCACTCTCAGCCAATCACAAAACACCACGCACACACCCGCCTAATTCAAACACAAGAAACACATGGGAAACACAACACAATAAAATCCATTTGGGATCATGCGCAACTTGTCCATCCGCAACACGCAAGGCTCTTTCTTTCTTTATTCACACCTTCGGCTTTCACACAAAGGTCAATGACCCTCCCTAGGATTCCAAACACTTGCCATTGGCCTTGGCCTCGTTGGTTAGCATTAGCACAATGTCAATTCCAAATTGCCGATTTGATTTACTGTTTTCAGTTTTGGAATCCACATTGGACTTCTTACGTCGTTATACTGCCGTTTCTTCCATTTTCATCCATTTGCATTACCATTGGCTGTTCCGGCAAATTCCGTAGCAGATTTGGAATCAGTCGGCTCAATTCGAGACTGGAGATTAAGAAATTCTGTTTGGGAATTGCTTATTATTTATCAAAAACTCAAAGCACCAATTTCCTGAACCTGAACCATATTTTCCTGTCATTTTGACTTCGTTGGATTCAACAATTCAAAAGCTTAGAAATAAATTAGGCTAGTCAGCCTCATTGGAATAATTATAAACTTTTCACGTTCTTGAGATGCTGGAAAAGCTTGTGCAAATCTCTGGAGTCATTGGAAAATATTTAAACAAGGTTGTTGGACACATGTTTTGAAACAAAGTTGAGCTTCCTTCTGTGCATTAACATTCTAAGTTAAATGTCATACATTAGGTCATGGAATTCAGAGTCACGTATGGATAGCTTTGTAAGGAGAAAGAAAGAAATGAATGATTCGATTAAAAACAGGAGAATACCAGCGGGAACCTAAATTCCTTTCAAAGTCTAAACGTTCGACGCCACTGAAGAATTACACTATTTGCAGTTCCTGGTAAAAACATAAATTATAAATTAAGGTAGGGTTGGACTTGGACCATCGACATCGAGCTTTGATTTGAAGATGATTAACGAAATATCCAGGCTATGGTTCTTCCATTGTGTCCATCATAATGTCACCAAGGGCCGACACGTGGTGAGGCACACGTGGTGATTGATGGATTATTCGCAATTTCCATTTCGCAGACAGGAGAAAATTAATTCAGTTAAAAATGGCATTCTTCTTCCTCTGGGAAGATTGTGACCTTCTGTTGACCTCATCAGTTGCAGTTGGTGGAATTTTTATTTTCTTCATTTCTGTCAATTGCAATTTGCAATTAATTGAGGGATGTGGACGCCGTTTGTTTAGTATCGGTTTGATAGCTCCATCTATCCGTTTGTGCTGTGGGTGGAGAGAGGGAAAAGAAATTGACCTCTCCAAGGTCATCTGGAAGTGTCAACAAAATCACAGGTTGTGTTTAGTCATCATTTCGTCATCATTTCGTTCTCATTTCGTCAGGATAAATAAGAAGTCACGTCACTTTGCTCAATTTTGTCAGTCTTCAATTTGCATTTGATAAAGGCAGTCTCTCGTCGTTTTGACTACAGGACACTCTTCGTCTTTGAGTCACAGAAGCTATAAACAGAAGCATTTGGGTCACTGCCCCTGACAGTGGAAGGTGGAGATCAAAATTATTAGGAATTAGGGAGTGACAATTACCAGAAGGTAACGAATCAAGTCATCATTTGCTAAGGACTGGAGGTGATTTAATTCTTTTAAATTCAATTTAGGCAGGGTGAGGGTTTGAGCTTATAAACGAATCATGAAGATCACGGTGGTGACAATGGCCGATTCTACCTTCAACCTGGATGTCCATGAAGACTTGGAACTGGAGAACTTCAAGGCTTACTGTGAAGTGGAATCAGGAGTGTCGTCGTCAGAGATACTCCTTGTCTTCAACGGACATCCCCTGCTTGGAGATCAGAAAACACTGAAGGTACTGAGGCACTCATTGCCTCATTCATTTGCTTCAGTTACGTTCGTATTTTTGACCTTTGTTATTCTGATAGGAGCACGGGCTGGGAGACGGTGATTTAGTGATACTGCAAAAAGTTCAATCTGGGTCACAGGCAGTGAGGCCAAGCAGAAGTGGACTGTTACGAGGAGGAGCACCACCGGCACAGCTACCACAGTTCGACTTCAGCAGTATTCAAGTCCCAAATCGACCGATGACGTCTCCAGCTGCACCATCGGGAAGCAGACAGCATGACGAAGATGACCCGGCCTACATTCGGGATCAACTATTGAAAAGTCCGGAACAATTAGCTTTGCTGAAACAGAACAATCCACCTCTCTCTGAAGCTTTGCTCAGTGGGGATTTCGGTAAGATGAGACTTTTACAACGTTCAAATGAAAATCAATAGTGATGAAATTACAATTTTGTCACTTTTTTTTTCAACTAGAACGCTTTTCTAAGATGATCCGTGAGATGCAGAAGCTACACAGAGAGAGGGAAATGCAGCGCATGCGTCTCCTTACCTCGGACTCAATGGATGTCGAAGCGCAGCGTCTAATCGAAGCCGAAATTCGGCAGAAGCAAGTAGATGCAAACATGGAGGCAGCGATGGAATTCAGTCCCGAAAGCTTTGGAACTGTGGTCATGCTCTATATCAATTTGAAGGTCAATGGTGTCCCCGTCAAGGCCTTTATCGACTCTGGAGCTCAAACAACAATCATGTCTACCGAATGTGCTGAGCGTTGCAAAATCATGCGACTTGTTGACACCCGATTCTCAGGGATTGCAAAAGGTGTTGGAACACAGAAGATTCTCGGCAGAATCCACATGGTCCAGGTCCAAATAGCCAACGACTTTTTCGTTTCTTCGTTCTCCATTCTGGAAGATCAGAAAATGGACATGCTCTTGGGACTGGATATGCTCAAACGCCACCAGGTATCTCACGAAAAACAATATTTGTAATTAATCCTCAAGTCTAAAGGTATCTAAAAACGTCGGTGTTTCTTAGTGTGTGATCGACCTACAGAAAAACGTACTCAGAATCGGAACTACAGCGACGGAGACATCGTTTTTGCCAGAATCTGAATTACCTGACTCTGCTAGGCTTACTCAGAGTGCATCCGAATCGTTACTGGAGAACGAAGAAGCGATTAATACCGTGGGTGGAGAGGATGCAGGATTAGCTCGTGCAATTGAGGAAAGTATGAAGGAACAACAGCGACGGAAATCGGGTAGCGACACTGCAGGAGCTTCTACTGCCAGTAAGCGTCCACGAAGGAACTGAGCATGAAACCCAAGAAGGCAACAAATACCTTTTGCTTCATGCATTTACCCATAAATTCCTTCTAAATTCGTTTTGCGATTAAAGCTCGCTAACCCCGCTTCCTTGATTTACCTTTGTCATCCTGTAAACTAGCGTTTCATTTTGCTATGAGTTATTTTGCAGTCATTTTTAACGTTTTCGGTTTTTAACAGTAGCAGCTCAAGGGACGGCAATTCATTTCCCAGAACAAACAATACAGGAGATCACAAAATTAGGATTCACTCGCGAACAGGTAATTCATGGGTTTTCCCATGGTTCTTTTATGCTTTCAAAAGGTAATTATCATTTTTTACTTCCAGGCACTTTTTGAGTTGCGACGGAATAACGGTGATAAGACGCAAGCTATAGCATCACTCATTGCAAAGTCGCTCAAATTCTGATGTTCAATTTTGACGGACCAAACAAGAGAATCATCGAATCGATTTGCAGTGGACTTGGTGAACTTGCCTCAAATTATTCCAATTTTATAAAAACACATTTTTGGATTGGCAAATTGGAATTAAGCTTAGGTTAAAACTTCTTAAAAACGATATGGCACAAATACTAATAATTAGCAGCACGACTAGGTGCCTTTCGGTTTTGGATAATTGGGTAACGTTTTCCTTATGAGAAATGTCAGAAATCCAAAGTGATTAATAATTAAAAAACTAATTTTCGAATCAGCTTTTTCCAGCTTTTGGTAAAATACGTTTTGATTTAGACCCCGTGGTTTTTTTAATACTTGAGTCTCCTAAATTCTTGGCAGGGCTTCCATTTTTCTTTGCACCGCTGCAGTCACACCAGGGTGAGAGTTGAATATTACAATGAAGCTGAACATTGAGTACCGTCACTTGAGCCTCGTCAATTGTCAAGTGAGAGATTGACTGGAGGGTGTAGTTGACATTACTGAGTCCAGTGAGGCGGTCCCTTCTTCGTGTCCTGTTGTACTGGTTATGGCACTTGCTATGGTCACGCGGTCTTTGTTTTGGACTGTGGACATGTCTGAATGTGGACTTTGTCCCGGTCTGGATCCCAGTTGGCCGGATGACCTGTGTCTGACTATGCTTGAGACGGACGTAGAACTCATCATCTTCCAGTCCCCATCCCCAGTAGACGTTGCTCATCCCATTCACAAATCGGAACACATCCGCTGGAACCACTAGGATTCCACCAATGAATGATGAGTAATTGTATTTGGGATGAAGCCCTAAAAAGAAAACTGAATTCAAGTTTTCCGTCTGCTATAGATTATGCAAAAATGGATTCTAACCAGGTGCAGCCACATGAGTCACAGTTCGGGGTGCAGGGAAGTCATAAGGAAGGTCATTGTTGAGTGGAATGAGGTCAACGTCGTGCATCACAATGTAGTCACAAGGGCTGTCATTCATTGCTGAACCAGTTACATACTGAAACCCAACATTTATCAACGACGCTCGATTGAAGCGATACTCATCCACCTGGAAAATAAGGGTGGAAACAGTTGTCAGTGTAGCTTCACATTTTATATCTGTAGGCCACATTTCTGTTCTGTTTCAGAGACGCTTTCTGGTAAGCGTACCTGATTGACGATCACAATGTCATGAAGGATCTTCTTGCGCTCAAGAAAGCGGTGAATGTAAGGAGCAAATGTCAAGAGCTCCTCGAAACGATCTCGAAACGGGACTATAACACCCAAGCGATGCTTGTCCTTATCACCGCCATTTTCATTCAGCATTTGGATTTTTTCCTGGGCATCATCGGTCTTCAGCTTTCCTATAAAGATGCAAATAAAATGTCACAATAATTCAGCATCTTTTCTCAATAATTTGGCCTTTACGTTTACTACTGGTAGAAGTACTTGGGAGTGTCCAACTTCCAAGGTAAATGGTGACAAGGAAGTAGAAAAGAGCAGCAGCGACCAGCGATATTTTTAACAGCGTCGAGCTCCTGCGGAACCTCCATGCCATTTGCTCTGCTGGAAATGAATTATAAAATAGTCACAACTAAATACTCAAAGATTCAATGTCCAATGTAACTGCCTTAGTGGATGTCCTAACCGGAAGTGGTTTTGATAAAACCAGAAACTCTTGGATTGCATGAGCTTTTGACCATTTTTGACTGAAAATCTCAACAATCCGTATCTTTTGACATAAATTAGCATCTAACATGTCATAAAGTTCCTCTCCTGAATTTCCTAACTGGTTGTTAAATCATGCAAAACGCTATAAATGACAGCTTGTGAGAGGTGGGGATGTGTTGTTGATTATCTCTCCAGACTGCTCTTCAATTATCCCATAAATCCCCGATAAGGACTAATGAAAGTGCAATTAAATCCATCAATAATTTTATCTCCAGCCCATTTTGAGTGACGCAAATCCCTTTTAGCAGCAGAGTTGGCACTACGACCATTTGGAAAATTAACTGACTAATTCTGTGTCATTAACCGGAAGTGAATTATTCCTCACCTCCTCCGGGTAATTCGGGTTTCTCCAGTAAGTCAGGCTTATACAGAAGAGGTCAAATTCCTTCGAACCATTGCAAAATTCTTAGAAATTTTCATCCTACCAGACCATGGTAGCCAGTCCACATCGACCTGTAAAAATCCTTGTTAATTAGGCTGGCTGAGCAGTTTTGCAGATTTTCATCTGGCGCGTAGCTGAGACTTTATTTTTTGACGAAGAAAAAATCCACCCAAAACTCTCACTTTCTGGGCGACCTGACAGAGGAGTATAAAGTGGGTCTAACGGTACCCTCGTTTGGTGTCAAAGTGAAGATTTAAAGCTTCTACGAATTAACCATGGAATGAGTCACTCCTGTTTAGACGCGTGAGGAAGTTAATTTCCTTTTGTTATTAACAGCTCCTACTCAACGCCCACTTCCAATCGTCACAGTGTATTCACTAGAGCCAGTCGTTTCCTTTGACAGGAGGTCAGACACCTCGCCTGAACAAAAGACCTATCAATCAGGAAGGATGCAAGGGAATGATGCTGAACCAAGGATATCTGTAGTCACCATTGACCCTACAGCATCTCTGGTAAGAATCAATCAGCTGATTGCCATTTGACAGTTTGTGACACTTAGACACTCAAATGACATTTTTGACTTTTCTACAGGTGGAGAATGTGAGCATTAACCAACCTGGACGTGTCCGCCCTGGGAATGAAAAGGCACCGCTCCTGTCACAACGGCGATTATTCCGGAGCCTAGGCGGATTTACAAATGGCCTGGCAAGTCCATTTGGTCTTGGCAGTCCGGAATCAAGTGGAGGTTATCAGGAATTCGGATCTTCTGGGAATGAATCATCAGGCTACCAATCATCTACTGGTTCTTCGTCAACAAGGACGTTGGACACGTTTGCAGGGGTGTTTTGCCCAGTGACGCTCTCCATGTTTAGTGCTCTACTTTTCCTCCGAGTGGGATTCATCGTTGGGAATGCGGGATTGGTGATGACCTTGGTTCAGTTTGCGATTGCCTATGCGATCTTGACCTTTACTGTATTTTCAATCTGTGCAATCAGCACGAACGGAGCGGTGGAAGGGGGTGGAGCTTATTTTATGATCAGCAGGACCCTTGGTCCGGAATTTGGAGGAGCGATTGGGACATTGTTCATATTTGCCAACATTGTATCATCGGCGCTGTATATCACTGGATGCGTTGAAGGGATTGTCGATAATTTTGGAGTTGGAGGGTACTTTACTGCTGGGGAAGGAGGACTTCCTAATACAAGATGGTGGAGATTCTTGTACTGTTCTGGAATCAATCTTCTCAACCTTGGCGTTTGCCTCATTGGTGCATCCCTTTTTGCGAAAACATCAGTCCTTGTACTGGGGACAGTGGGGGTGTGCTTGATGACCGTAATTGCTAGCTATTTCCAACCTGGAGACATTGCGGTAAGCTAAACTAAAAACAACTTTGGTTGGTTATTGTCAGCTTTTAATGTCAATTTAAACCTTGAATCTTGTTTGTTTAGGTTGGAATTCCTGAGGGCAATGAACTAATGAAAAACAAATCCACCAGTTTCAATTTCACTGGATTCAGCGGTGCTACTTTCGACAGCAACACTGGAAGCCATTATGGACCAGATTATACTTCTACGAATAACCCCAACGATGTAGTCAACTTTGCCATTGTCTTTGGAGTCTTGTTCTCTGGTGTCACCGGGATCATGGCTGGAGCAAATATGTCAGGTAATGAATACTCCTTCTCACGAGGAAGTTTTGCGGAGAATGTGGACTTTTGCTTCTTGATACCCATGCTTATGTTTCAGGTGAACTAAAGGTGCCGGGCCGCAGCATCCCAAGGTGAGAAACAAGCCTACCTCGTAGAACCTTTCGCTTAAATCTAATCCTCATATTCCTTGTATGTGTTGTTCTAGAGGAACCCTTTCCGCCGTTGGATTCACGTTCATCATTTATGTGACACTGGCTTTTCTGACCAGTGCCACCTGCACCACGGAATTACTAAAAAACAACTACATATTCATGATGGGTATCAATTTCTGGGGACCATTTGTCACTGTTGGGATTCTGACGGCGACATTCTCAGCCTCCTTGAGTAATCTAATTGGATCTTCCCGTGTCCTGGAGGCTGTGGCAAAAGATGACATATTCGGTACGAGATTGGGAAATAACGGCGCTGTATTAGGCATTTTAATTCTTAAAACTTTTTCTCTTCAGGTTCGCTTGTTAGATTTGTGAACAAGGGCACTACCGAGTCGGGGAATCCAGTAATGGCAGTTTTGACCTGTTTCGTGATTGTGGAACTGTTTCTTCTGATTGGCTCACTCAACGTAATCGCCCAATTGAATTCCGTTCTGTTCTTACTTTCCTATTTCGCAATGAATTTGGCATGCTTGGGTCTGGAGTTGTCGTCAGCCCCGAATTTCAGGTAAAATTTTCTCAATACTAAAAATTAACTCAGTACCCAAGATTTCAATATTCACCTTTACAACCTAGGGTACAAAATTGTTTAGTAATGTTTCCGATTTTGTTTCTTGGTAGACCGGCGTTTCGATACTTCTCATGGCATACAGCATTCCTCGGGATGATTGGAACTCTGACTATGATGTTTGTCATCAATGCAATTTACGCTTCCTTGGCCATCATTGCTTGCCTCGTCCTTGTCATCTTGCTTCACGTCCTGTCCCCGTCCAAGGCTGAGAATTGGGGATCCATCAGTCAAGCTTTGATCTTCCACCAAGTGAGGAAATACCTGCTCCTTTTGGACTCTCGGAAGGACCATGTCAAGTTCTGGAGGCCACATATGCTTTTACTTGTTGCAAATCCAAGGGCAGCTTGTCCACTGATTGACTTTGTCAATGACATGAAGAAAAGTGGACTCTACGTCTTGGGACATGTGGAAGTAAGTATACCTTAAGGTTGAAAATTACCTGCAGCTGTACATATGTTGGAACGTTTTATAATTTAGACTGGGGATTTCGACGCAATGCCAACTGACCCTTTGATCGCTGACTATTCCAATTGGCTCTCACTCGTCGACCATTTGAAAGTGAAGGCCTTCATTGAACTCACCATCGCTCGCTCTGTTCGGGAAGGGATGCATCACTTGGTCCGGATTTCTGGACTCGGCGCTATGAGGCCAAATACAATCGTCCTCGGATTCCACGATGACTCTGCCCCAGTTGATTTCTTTAGTGGGAATGATTGGTCACCGAATTCATACAAGACGGATCGCTTCCTGGACACTTTCTCGTTGCGAAATGAGTACGACACTCGCCTCTCTGTGGAAGAATATGTGGAGATCATCAAAGATGTCATCAAGATGAACAAAAATGTCTGCATTTGTAGAAATATGGCGCAGCTGGACAAACAAGCAATTCTCAAGTAATCCCACAGATTATAAAAAAAAAGATAAATTATTTCTAAATTCCAAACTCTAATACATTTTCAGGAATAAGCGGATGTTTCTGGATGTTTGGCCCATTAACTTTTTCTCTGGAGATCCAAACAGTCTCATGGATCCAACGAGTCTCTTCCTTCTCCAACTTGGATGCATTCTGAATATGGTAAACTTTATTTTTCATGAAGCATTGAAAAAGAATTTTCATTTTTCATTTTCTTCCTGCTCAGACTTCGACATGGAAAGGCTTGACGCTCCGCGTTTTTCTGTGCTGCACGGCCACTTCTACAGAGTCTTCGGTGAATCGAGAAGCAGAATTGAAGCGAATGCTTCAAATCCTACGAATTAAAGCGAGGATTGTTGTCGTCCCATGGGACACTGTTTTGTCTCGTCAACTTCCAGAAGGACTTCCGGAAGATATGCCGAACGCAATGGAATCTGCACCACAGTGGCCACTTTCTACCATCAAACCAGAGTACATCCAAAGGTATAAACTTGGAATTTCATCTTTTAAAACAATGCAAATGCTCTAATTTTTCATTTTTATTTGTTTCAGTGTCAATTGCATGCTTCGTGAGCATTCAGTGAGTACCGCGTTGACTTACGTTTACCTACCTGAGCCTCCACATTCTTCAGCAGAGTATGGACAATACTTTCACAAACTGTCACAACTGACAGAGGGCCTTGGCCCGAGTGTCATGGTCCATGGTATTAGTCCCGTTACGTCAACTACTATTTAATCCTATCAACCAATTACGTCACACCATTCAGCATTCCATCGAAAGGATGACTGAGGGGGCAGCTAAATAATCGCAACTTATTACCCAATAATTAATTAATTAGGATCTATCTTTCGCGTTTCATCATTAACTTTAAATCGCAGTCCAAATTACCTTTCACTTTGACCGTGATAACCAACGAACGAATGGGATAATTTTAGAGCCGGAGTTAAAGTGCTGCTATGAAAGTAATTTGGATTTCAGAGGCTGATACAGTTTCTAATTTATTGTAATAATTTTGATATCCTGATTGCTTTTTGAGACTCTGGCTACACGGTAATATACACAGCGTTTCGACGGAAGTTTTAATTGATTCTCTAACGTAAACTTTGATATTGGAAATGTTAGTCACGCTCCTAGTTATTCTGGAAATTAACTGAATTACTGACTTATAAATTCACAACTGCTTCCCTTCTAATTAAGTAAACTAATACTGTGATATCAATTAATAAGTTCTCTCTGAATTACGACGCTTGATTTGATCTTGCCTCCTCAATTTGTACTTTGTTTGAAGGCAAGAGCGATTTTAAGTAACGTTTCGCCTCTCGGGGCGTTTACTTTACATACTTTTGGAACCTTGCAGCAGTGCGGATCTCTTCTCCTTGTCCACGCTGCTTAACTTTCTTGTCTAGCATTTCAGAGTTGCGCATTCTGTTATGGATTCTTTGGAAAATGGCAGGTGATGTCCTCTCGTGGCGTTTAATTTACATACTTTTGGAACCTTGCAGCAGTGCGGATCTCTTCTCCTTGTCCACGCTGCTTAACTTTCTTGTCTAGCATTTCAGAGTTGCGCATTCTGTTATGGATTCTTTGGAAAATGACAGGTGATGGCTTCTCCAGTGCGGTTTTGCACCGTTGAGAAGGAAAAGAGCGACGCCTGTGAAATGAGTGGGTGTAATGGTCTCCTTGGCCAGAATGCGGTCCAATTTCACATTGACTTGAAATATGGCTTCTGGAAGACTTGGATTCTGCTCGTTTGCCGTTTTGAGAGTTCTAAAAAACCGAAACGAAAAATTGGAGTAACGGAAGTTTCAGCAGTTACAGAGTCTTCACCGTTGATTCTGGAGAGTAGGATAGTGTATTGATTTCCTGGTGCTTTATTGGACTGGAGGATTTTGCAAGTTCTTTGATCCGTGTTGAGGCTTCATAACTCAGAGCGGAAGTGCAAACCCCTGATAAGAAAGAACGTCAAATCAAGAGGGTTTGACATAATGGGAGGTAATTGACCTCACCGTGACTTGTCATTGGCTTCTTCGGAGGAACACCTCTCCACTCTGTCGCATATACTCGTGGCTTCGAGAGTCTCGTTGAAGACGGGAATCGTTTGGCTTCATTGTCGTAGTACTGCTGAAGCTCATATGGATCTGTCATTTGCATTGGTCGAGGGTCGATAATGTAGTCTAGCCAATAGACAGAGGGCTTGGATGGGCAGTAGAAGTCATTGACCTTCTTCGGCTTGGCCATATTGGCCATGTGCACCCAGTCGATTGACATTTTGTTTCAGATTTAGAATAGAACACAGAATTCACCTCACGTTCTTGTATTGGATTTGGAGACTCCATTTGTTTTTCTCACTCAATTTTGATCGTCTTGGTGATCTTAAAATATGTCACTGGGTTGAATTCAAGCTGAGTGTTGCTGACATATTAGTTGAAAGCGAAACTCCGACCCTGAATTCTGACCCTGTGGGATCAAAAATGGAGTCTGAACTCATGGATGCCTGAAAATTGTTCTGATGATAGCTCTGGAATTCCGCTAGCATCGTCGTCCCTCCACAATTTATCTGGGAGTAATGGGCAGCAGCTTGAATAGCTTCGCTCTGGAAGTCAATCGAAGGCGTCATGCTGTATCGTTGGGATTGAAGTTCAAGGGCGTTTGGATTTTGAACAAAGTCTTCGTAAGTGATTGATTGATCGTATAGATTGGCGGAGAGTTGGTTGGCATAATGCGGCTGTTGATATTGATCATCCAGTTGCTGCTGATAGTTTGCTCCATCACTGCGGAACTGAGGGTATTCTAAAGCAGTTTGAAAGTTATCGTCAAACGATGCAATAGGGGGTAAGACATCGTTTCTCATCGAAGTGTCATCGCCATATCCGTAGGAAAAGTTCAGCATTCTTTCATCGTAATCAGTAGCGTTGTCTGGTTGCACCTGCCTGTCGTCCAATTGAAACGCCTCAAATTCTGGTTCAATTTCTTGTGGGAATGAAAAGCGCTCGGGAAGTGGAGCGTTGACTATTCCATCAAGAGTTTCTAGTTCATCCGAATTAGGCAAGCTCCCATTGGCGGCTATGGATTTTTTACGCTGCGGGACTTTCCTCTTCCGCTTCGGAAGTGGTGTTTCTCCAGAAATATTTACAGGGTGTTGTTTGCTTTTGTGAATTTTTAAATCCGCATTTGAAGCGTAAGTTTTGGAACAGCCTGGAATGGTGCAAGGATATTTCTTCACGCCAAGATGGCGAGCTTCATGATCATCCAGCTTGAACTTCCTGGAGAAACTTATCCCACACGTGGAGCAAGTGAAGGACTTCAATCCCGTATGAGTGCTCAAATGGAATTCCAACTTGTCTTTCCTCGGAAAATCTTTTGGACAGAAAGTACACGAAAATTTCTTTGATGACGTCTTGTTCAAGTCGTGTTTGAGCGTAATATGAGCAGTGAGCGCTGCATCGCTGGCGCATTGTACTCCGCATTGAACACATCGCTTGGCTTGTTGATGAAACTTGACTTTGTGGTTTGTAAGTGAGATTCTACGGTCAAAAATTTGATCACAAGCGGTACATGGGTACGTTTGGTTCTCATGCCTCCGTCGCTTGTGCTTGATGAGGCTCTGCTTTCGAAGAAAAGAGAGGTCACACTCGTTGCAGAGAAAGCACTTGGCATCCGCGTGGTCTGTTCGTTTGTGTTGATTTAGTAATTTTATGGAATCAAAGGCCATCTTGTCGCTGCGCTCCTCTTCCGGCTCTGTACAACAAAGTTCACAAAAGTAAGGGCCGCCCTCGCACCTCGACATGTGGAAACGAATTCTGTCATAAGTCCGGACTTCCTGGAGACAAATCCCGCAGACGAAGCGTCTCAATTTTTGGATTTCTGATGGGTCTGTAAGCAGGGACGCCACAGGCTTGGGAAATAAAAAAGAAATTCATATTAAACCCAATTAAGACATGAAGCTCATTGGAGACAAATCCCGCAGACGAAGCGTCTCAATTTTTGGATTTCTGATGGGTCTGTAAGCAGGGACGCCACAGGCTTGGGAAATAAAAAAGAAATTCATATTAAACCCAATTAAGACATGCAGCTCATTGCTTTCCTTACATTAGAATTCAGTTTCCTTTTCTGGCAGACGTGGCTCATGAATTTGGTCTTTGAAGTGAACAATTTACAGCATTTCTTGCAGAAAAATGATTCCGCAGTGACCTAGGAAGACAAGGCGGGTGAGCGTGAACAACTGTTATAAATAAGTTATAGATAAATCATACATCGTCAGTTGTCTCGATTTCTTCCACACGGCGTACAACTGGTTCATTGACCCGAGTATTTTGAGCCCTTGATCTCTTCCTCTTCGTCGACTTCCGATTGGGTTGAATCCCTTTCCAGTTGATTTCTATCGAGTTTCCAGAAGATGGGTTGACATCTGCACAGCCACTCCCAGGCTCTGTGACAATTTGGTTAAATGGTACATCCGACGCTTGTGACTTGGTTGAATTAGAGTTAAGCAGATTCTGCACATTTGCAATTAATTCCAGCAAATCCCGAGAGAAGTCTAGCAATGCTTTCTCCGGGAGGGATTCTTTCAGTCGGTAGTTGTATACAAGGGTATCAAAAATACTTAGCTCTCCAGTCTGGAAAAAGAACATAAAAAGCGTTATAAACTGGTAAATTACCATTATAAATTAGAATATTGTTAAATTACGTCGCCAAAACTTGTACCTTTCTCAGGAATTCTGCCAGGTGGAAAAAGATCGTGGCCACCGTGGCCTCTGTCAAATAACCCATTCCAACGGCATCAAAACTTGCTCTTAATCAAGGTTAAATTAAGGTAATTAATTAAGTTCAGCTGTATTTTTGTTGAGTTTTTTTTAAATTGTGTCAGGGACGCTTGAGACTGGCTGCATTTCGCCAGCCGACCATCCGCGTTTTCCTAGCTGACCGGCCGCCAACCGATCCAACCAAGGGTTGCTGGAAATATAAATTAACAAAAATGACCATTGTGTCTGACATTTGACCTGCTCTAGGTAGCTTAAAACACGTCATCAATGGCTATTGTTTTTAGCTACTTTACCAACACAGATCACCAGCTCCATGCTATTGGTCTTATGACAGTTACTTAACATTCACCCGGTTCATGCTATTGCTATTATATTAGTTACTTCACCAACATTTTCTCCAGCCGACTTCACCACCATTAAGTTGGATTATGACTTTATTACCAGACTGCGTCTGGTGGTCAGCCAATGAAATGCGGCTAGTCGGCCAGTGAAATGAGGCTCTTGAGACTAGCCTCAAAGCGCCCTATTTCAAAGGGATTTTGGTGAAAGTGAAAGCGGAATTTTTACAGAATTTTTTCTCATTTCTCATTCGTCTGTCACTCTGTTTACGTCTCTCGGTCTCTCTGTCTGGATCGAATTAATTTTAGCCAGACACTTGACCTCTTGACCTCATTCACGGTCACAGTGCCATCAATATCATCCACCCAACTGTTTGGACATAACCTGACTACGTTCAGTAGACTCCAGCGGTAATTCCGGTAAGTCAACTTTCACTTTTCTGGTCCGCTTTCTCTTTCCCTTGAAACCTGGGGGTCATTTGTCAATGATGGAAATTAGTAAAAGGTCTGAAGAGAAATAAAGACCGTTTGAGTGCTCTTTTAATTACAAAGGAAGTTAAAGTTAACGAGTTCTAAAACGGGCCTTGATTTGAACAAGTCCACAGCTAAAGGAACAATGCAATGGATTCTTAAATTGAAAGGCTACAGGAGAACTTTCTCCAAATTACTTTCCCTTCTTGATTAACCTTGTAATTGAATGGAAGAAAGAACGTTTCGGCATTCCTCTGTTGATCAAAGAATCTTTGCTGAGACAAATGACGCCACATTGGAATCTATTCCTGCATTCCTCTGCATTCCGAGTGTGGGTGATTTATTCAGCTTATTTCTGTTGATAGAATGTGCTTGATTAATCCTATTATACTTTAGGTTGTTGCCCTACATTTCCTATTAGTCTGAGGTATTAAATCACATTAAGAAATTGATTAAACTTCAAAGTGTCAGGAGGAAGACTTAAAAGGGTTACAGGGTTTATTAGACTGCATTTTGGCATTATTCTGGCTTTTTGTTTTGACCGAAATAGACCAATATTTCTTGCTGTGGATGTGTCACTTGAAATTGATTTTTGCTACCGGTAGCACCACTGGGCTTCCCCACAACATCATTAACTGCTCATTTGCTCTGAAGAGATTAGATCAATCACTTATTTCTAAATCA
>VNWY01000511.1:0-40229 GCA_009869845.1 Pseudachorutes palmiensis | reverse complement strand
GACAGACGACAGACAGACAGACAGGACAAATGCATAAAGTAGCTTCCGCTACTTAATAAGCTATAAACTTATCAGTATGTTTCATTACTCTCACATTCAGTAGGGATAAATATGTGCATAAATTTCTTTAATCCTTGCGTCATTCATACCCGTGGGCAAAATCGATATGATGCAAAGCGGGTGATACGGTGTTACATAAGTTTCTTTAAAATAATGGTTCCTTTTATCGCGTAGTTGAGTAATCTAACAACTAATCGTCCACTATTTGCCTTTTTGTAGTATCCGTATGATCCAAATTCAATCTTCAATGGGGACTGCGAACATGCATATCTTCCTAGTAAGGCCTTGTCCGCTTTATCCATTCCTGCGTCCTTGATTTTCCGACGTAATTTCCCAAGTAATTTTACCGATGTGTAGTTTACATTACCGTTTTCGTAGTAGTACAGAACGAGGTAGACTATACCGATGACAAGGGCTGGTAGAATTGTGAGAAGTGACGGTAAATCCAAGTACTGATGATAACCAATGAACAGGATAAGGGCAGCCACGACAGCCGAAAGAATTGAATTTGTTACAAATACAGTAACATAGTCTCGCATAATGTTATTGTAAAGGAGAGTACATATCTGCAAACATTTGTACGAGTGCAGGGTCATAATGAACTTTCCTTGGTCCAGAGGTGCCCGTAAATGGAGCAATAACCGCTTTTGAATGTAAATATTCCAAGGAATAATAATTATGAAAAACATTACAGTACATACCATAGTTTCCCAAAGGACAAGCATAAATACAAAGTTAACTACAAATTGTGCAATTGCAAACCACAATGAGCATTCATCCTCAGGCGCATGCGTCGGACACCAGTTCCTTGGAATTTTAATTAAGGAACAAACTACGATACCCAGTTGATCTGAATTTGCTACCAGTAGAATCGAACCTCCAGCCGAAGACACAAATGCAGCCATCATCATGAGTATTACAAACGCTTTGGAGACCTTTTGCCAGTACATTTGATTATCGTCGTTAACGTATTTCAACTTTTCTATAATAAAAACAAGAATTATTGTTCTTTAATAAACTCCAAACTTACTCTTACCTTCACAACTCCCATAGAATCCAATATTGCTATTAAAGCAAGTCACAATTTCCTCACCGTAGATGGAAACGCTCAGATGCAGAATAAAATGAGCAGTAATTGAAAGCAGGAATATTGTCTTTAGAAAGAATATTAAAACCGAGCTATCGTAGAGTGTACGACTGTATTCACAAAATACGAAAATCAAATGAGGGAATACAATGAATTTTGTTATTTTCCACTGTATGGAACTTGAGTAGAGTAAATTCTTGTTTTTTAAATTACAAAAAAACGGTATTTGTCCCATTGCATGGGATACTGAAAGCCCCAGATGAAGTAATGTTGTCAAGTACCTATCCATTTTAATACACTGCAGTTCCTAAAGACTGTGAAGGAATAAAGAGAACTTTCTTAAAGTGAATTTCTGTTTTTATGATGCCATTTAACTTGTTTTATTAATGAATTACCAAAGGTAAGGTAAGGAATTCTCCCGTGCTAAATTAAGTTTGCGACAATCTTTTAAAAACGGAGAAATGCAATATGTGACATGGGCTGAAATAATATCTAACTGCTGTTATTCTTGTTTTTATAAACTAAACTTGTGACATACTATATTTTTTAATGTATTTTGATCTTTGGAGATTCGTGTTACATAATTTTCTTTAAAATCATGATTCCTTTTAATGCGTAGTAAAGTAATCTAACCACTACTCGTCCACTATTTGGCTTTTTGAAGTATCCATATGATCCAAATTCAATTTTCAATGGAAACAAGGAACGAGTGTATCTTCCTAATAAAGCCTTGTCTACTTTATCCATTTTGGAATCCTTGATTTTCCTTCGTAATTTCCCAAGTAGTTTTACTGAAGTGTAGTTCAAGTCTCCGTTTTCGTAATACATGAGAATAAGACAGACCGTACCAACTGCGAGTACAAGTAGAGTTGCAAGAAACGATGGAATATCCAAGTACTGACGGTAACCAATGTACAAAATAACGTGAGCAACAGTAATCAATAGGATTGAATTTGTTACAAATACACTAACGTAGTCTCGCATAATGTTATTGTAAAGGAGAGTGCATATTTGCAAACATTTGTACGAGTGTAAGGTCATGATGAACTTTCCTTGGTCCAGAGGTGGACGTAAATGGAGCAGTAACCGCTTTTGAATATAAATATTCCAAGAAATAATAATCACGAAAAACGTTCCACCACCTATGAGAGCCGCCCAGATGGTAGTTACAAAGAGGCAGTGAAATACAAATAGTGCAACAGCTGTGGACCAGAACGAGCATTCATTAGCATTCGATGGACACCAGTCCTCTGGGATCTTAATGAAGGTGCTAATTATAAGACTAAAATGGTCTGTATTTGTTATAATTAACAACGAACTCCCAACTGCAGATACAAGGGTTGACATGATCATGAGTAGTTCGTATGCTATCGAAACATGTTGCCAGTCTACTTGATTATCGTCACTAATGTACTTCAGTCTACCTGTAATTGAATACAACGTTAGTTATTCAACTTAAGCTACTAACTTAAACTTATAATATTTTGTATATTTTCATACTTTCACAACTGCTATAGAATGCAATATTTCTGTTAAAACATGTTCCAAATTCGGCATCGTAGATGGAAATACTCAGATGAAAGATGGAATAAACTATAACTGCTAGCAAGAAGATTGTTTTTAAAAGGAATATCAGAAGGGATGTTTCATAAACTGTTCTAATGTATTGACAAACTACGAAAATAAGATGAGGGATTGCAATGAATTTGGTTATTTTCCACTGTATGGAACTTGAGTGGATTAACATTTTCTTTTTGGGATTCCAAATAAACGGTATTTGGCCTAACCAATGAGCCACTGAAACTACCAAGTGTAGTAGCCTTGCCAAATCCGTATTCATCTTGACGGCAATTCCTAAAGACTAAAGTGAGAAGGAAACACCCACTCTTGAAGTTGGCTTTCAAAATTATTCTATTCAATTATTAACAAATTTTCATCTGCTGAATAATTTCTCATTCCTCATTTCTACCTGAAGAATTCGATTACTCAATCAATACAGCCTATTAGGCATGGTAGCATTTTTACAGGTGAGTTCCTAGCCCAATTAAGTTCATTTTCCTATTGGCAAAACCATAACTTTCTGCAATATAACGATAATACAGCAGTAAACTTAAGCTATAAAGCGTCTAAAATGATAACAAATTCTACTGTTTTTATTCATTTACAGCTTTTGCACTGGCACATAGTTCGAACTGTGTTGCACTGTGTGTAAGTGTTGCTTAAGATTAGTTTACAATATTTGCTTCAAAATCATGATCCCTTTGATTGCATAGTATAGTAACCGTATTACTACTCGTCCGCTATTTGCTTTCTTATAGTATCCATAAGATCCGATCT
Source organism: Pseudachorutes palmiensis (assembly GCA_009869845.1). Lineage (NCBI taxonomy): Eukaryota > Metazoa > Arthropoda > Collembola > Poduromorpha > Neanuridae > Pseudachorutes > Pseudachorutes palmiensis. The sequence continues at coordinate 36,745 of VNWY01000511.1, read as the reverse complement.
CAGCCTTTAGCGGTGACAGCGACCTTGCATATCTGCTTAGTAATGCTTTGTCCGCTTTATCAATTCTGGCATCCTTGATTTTCCGTCGTAATTTCCCAAGTAGTTTTACCGATGTGTGATTGACGTCTCCGTTTTCATAGTAGTAAAGATTGAGACAGACCATTCCAGCTCCGAGTACAAGTATAGTTGCAAGCAAAGCGAAGCTATCAAGGTAGTCGTGATAACCAATGTACAGAACAAGGTTAACTACTGTAACTAACAGGATGGAATTCATTACAACTACAGTCACAAAATCACGCATTACGCCATTGTAAAGGAGCATACATAGCTGCATACATTTGTGTGAATGCAAGGTCATGATAAATTTTTCTCGTAGCAAAGGAGCCCGTAAGTTTAGTAACAGTAGTTTCTGGATGTAAGTATTCCACGAGATTAGAATAATAAAAAATGTTCCACCGACTACTAGGGGTTGCCATATGCAGAGTGTAAGTGCAAATTGGAATATGAACCGTGTTATAAGGGTCAACCAGAAAATATCCTGTCCAGGGCACAATGTCCTTGGGATTTCAATCAGGGTACCAATTGCTACCCCAAACTGCTCAGGACTTGTTACCATGATTATCGAATTGCCAGCAGATGACGCAATTCCGGACATCATGACGAGCATAATATATGCCTTTGAAATCATTTTCCAATCCACTTGTCTGTCTCCTGGAATATGCTTCAAATCTCCTATAAATTAGATTCAACATTCAGATTCCTAAAGTATGAAAATGTGAAATACTTACTTTCACAGTTGGTGTAGAATACGTATGCTTTATTTGTGCATTCCACAATCTGATGTTGATAGACCCAAATAGTTAGATGAAAGGTATAGTAGATGGCAATGGTCAACAAGTAAATTGTCTTTAAGAGTAGTGTAAGAAACGAACTATCGGGAATTGTAACAATGAATTGATAAATAACAAAAACCAAGTGGGGAAATGCAATGCATTTCGTTAGTTGCCATTTTACGGTACTGGAATAAATCAAACCTTGGTTTTGAGGATTCCATTTATACGGTATTTGCCCTAATGAGCGAGATATAACAATATTCATGTGCACGAGGTTTTCCAACTTCTTATCCATTTTAATCTGCGTCGTTTTCTATACTGCCAATAACTATAAAAAGTTGAACTTACCTGGAAACTGGACATTTGTTTTATTAAAGTGGTTTTTCCATTTCTTAAAAAGGACAGAATAAACTTTGTCTAATGCATAATTTGCAAAGCTTTTACATTTCCTGCCAGTTATTGATTTTACATTTAATCAATAAAAGTTTGAATTAGTTAACAAAATAAAACTTCTACAGGACTTTAAAGCCTTTTTAGCCTACGAGGAATATGGATTCTTTCAAGGCATAAAATGAAGTCGAATCAATACCCTTCCACTATTTTTATTTTTTGTCCAATTGGACCAATCACGGCTTTCAATATGGAAGCAGAGATCCACTGAGATCGTGAATATTTTCCAAAGTCTTGTCTCCATTTACAATACCCTTAAAATCCTGGATTACTGACCCTGTGACCCCTTCCAAATGGATGTTGGAGATAAATTCAATTTCCATGTGAACAGGTTAGGGTTAATTCCAAACAAACAAGGAATGTCATCACTTCTGACTTCTTCAACTGATCGGATTTTTCATTTATATTTCATCAGGTATCCTTCCAGCAATGGGTTCAAGAATATCAAGAGATTCAATCCCGAAGGTACAAGGGCAGAAGTTGTCACAGGACCCGGGTACCGATGACTCGCATGAGGCTGACTCTGACACCGAACTCCCCCACGCCCACGGCACTCAACCACACGTATGTCTCAAAGCTCTCCTCAATTTTGTATTTCTCCAGAATAGAACTTTTGACATTTTTATTCCTTCAGAAGCGAGTGAAGGGAACTTCCCGGTCGAAGTCTGGAACGGAAGAACCAAAACTGAAAGGATGGAAGACTTTAGCTAGACAAGTCTCTCGACAATCTAGGCCCTTGGCTTCAGGCAAATCCCCGCGTACCTCCGATGGACTTCCAGCAGTTACGGGAACTGACGACGTGAATGCAGCTTACTCTGACCCTGAACTTGCCAATATCACTCGACCCGTAACATTCTATTTCATCAAGACACAGCCCAACTGCTCAAAATATTGTCAAAACATGCGTTTTATTATTTTCAGAAACGGATGGTCCTGACGGATTCGCAGTTGAGAGCTTCAATGGCAGATGGGTCGAAATTGCCCCAGTGGAAGACCTTACTTGGCCAATTCTACTCACAAGTCTCAAGGGGTTTGAGACCAGGCAGTACTAAATCCCCTCGAACTTCTGATGAGCAGCGAGTGTCCACGGAATCCCAGAATGAGCTAATTGCAGAAGAAATTCAAGTGGCTTCTTCCAGCTCCATTGCTGATGAAATTGTTTTTTCCGAATCCAGCGTAACCGGCTTCAATTCGAAGAATAAACAGTCACATTTCAAGTGGTCAGATGAACTCAACAGTGACCTCGACGTGACACACCGAACTAACATTGATGATGAAAACACGTTGGAGACGTAAGTATATCACAGTACATATGGTTGTGAAAGTGAGTTGATTGACCTTGTTTACAGGTGGTGGTTGAAGCAAGCGTCCACTGCGAACAAGCGGGTCTTTTTCTTTTGCATCTTCCTACTGGCCATCATGCTTTGTCACTTCATTCTGGCACTAGCTGTCATTGTCTCTGGCTCTCGGGAGGAAGCTCCTAATCCCTACATCTGCAAGTCAACAGAATGCAACCTGGTGGCGACTGACATTCTCTCCAAAATGGATGAGTCCATTGACCCCTGTGAAGATTTCCATCTCTTTGTTTGTGGGAAATTGTGGGAGAGTTCTGTGGAAGAACAAAAGAAGAAGCCCGTGACCAACGTGAACGACCCTTGGGTGTTGGTCGATGACCAACTTCACTATGACTTTAGTCGAAGTCAAAATCTTGGTGGGTTTGAACTATGCATTGTCTGTTTTGCGTAGTTTAGGTTTTACTAATTCCTGCTTCTACAGGACTAATGTTGCGTCAGAAGGATAAGGATCTGTATCCCTTTTATCTTTCATGTTTGGACAAAAGTGAGACACAAAATTATATGATTTCCAAAACATTGCTCATACACTTTCTCTGTTTTAGAAAAAAGAAATAGCCTGAGCCTCCGCCCCTTGTTCCAGCTGTTGGCTGACTTAAAGTTGAGCGATGCGAACAAAGTTTGGGAAATGTTTGAGTTGGAATACATTCTGACCGTTATAATTGGAGATGGACTACTCAAGGAAAGGTTGATCGATTCAATCCTCGATTTCCATCGGGGAAGGCAGATTGCGATCGTAAAGTCAAACTTGGGAACCACATTATTAAGTCAATGTTGTCAATTGCTTGTGTTACGTTTGCAGGTCTACACCCCAATTGCTTTTCAACTTCCGCTTCCCCTACAGTATGGCTACCCGTCCTATTTGAACGTAGTGGAGAATGCCTTACGATACTTATATGAAGTTGGAAAGAAGTATCCAGAAGAGTACCAGACAGATTGGAGAGATGCGGAGACTATTCAAGCTTATGCTAAACTATTCGTCTGTGCCGAGCTGAACTTGTTTGTTTTCTATGAGGATGGAACAAGTGGGCCGAAAACTTGGGAGCGTTATGACCCCGGGAAGACACTGGAGAAAGTATGCAAGTTCAACGAAACAAGTGGTCGCCTACCTCATCCCAATGGAATAGTGTACAGGACTTATACTTGGAATGACTTTGTCAGAGACCCTCAAGTCATGACCAAAATCATCCAGCCGAAACAGGTATGTAGGACGCTTCATTTAGTATAATAAAGATTTCGGTGTTTACTGTGTAATTCGTTGCAGCCAATCCAATTTCCAGCAGACATCAATATCGATGACACATTTCGGTTTGATAATTTTACGATTTACAATATGGGGACACTCCTGGAGAACACATTTGCCATCAGAACAGTACTCAACGATGCTGGGTTGCTCCCCGTTGGAGTTCTTTACCATAAGGAGTTGATGAGTAAGCTTAGAAAGGTAGCGACATGTCACCGGAAGGCAACTTTTTGTTTTTTAAATTCAGCACGATTCCTACAATGGAGATTCCTCAGAGAATACGGCCAGGCATTGGATGAAAATCTCCATAAAATATTTTGTCCAGTCACTCGATATTCTACAGAGTGGTAAATTGTAATTCGCATCTCTAATTAAACACTTTGCAGTGATTGGTTGATTTTGTAGTAACTGGGTGACTACCTGTGTCCAGTCGTTGTTCACAAATTGGCCCCATCGAGCCGCAACGGTTTACTTGTCTGCAAATAAGCAACGCGACGTCAAAGACGTAAAGCCAAATACGAGTCTTTTCTGTATGTTTTGTGAACTCAATTCTTCGTCTTTCAGATATACAAATTGGTTGGAGAGTTTGATCCAGTTATTGCCAATATGACACAGAAATTGACATTTGCAAGACTCGTGGCCAAAGCCACGACAAATGAGACACAAGCCAAGTTGACAAATCTCGCATTTACATCTGCGAAAGCCACATGGCCAACCATTGAACCGAGCTACTTGGAAAAAAGTAAAACCATCACCCGCTTACGACGGGGAACTGTAAGCAAGCCAGTAAGCAATCTACGAACAGGGAAGTTGAAATATATTTGTACTTTTCACAGTTCAAATACGGCGTAGCCGATTACCTGTCCAACATCATTCATCGGAAACAAGAAGACTCAAGGAATTTAAGAGGTGCGTCCCTTCAGTTTGCATCGGATCGCAACTGGTAATTTATTCTTCAGTTATATGTAATAGTCAACTTTAACCGAATTTTAGCTTAAACAGTTCCTCGATATCCGCCACCCTTATTCCTCAACCCAGCTTATTTCTGATGATGTTTACATTTTATTAGGACACAGAATCCCTTCCGAGTGTCCCGAATTAAGACGGCTACGACTGTGTTGTGCAGCATAAAAACCAACAGAGAAAACGTGACACGCTTGGGTGAGAATGGAACCAATTTAGTTTCAATTTCCTTGAATCTTTGTGGCTTTCAGTGATGCCACTGGGAAGCTACGAGCCACCGTACTTTGGAATGAATTTCCCGTAAATTACTTCCTAAAGCAATCTCCCATGAAATAGCGTTGTGAATTGTGACCTTGTTTTAGTGCCCTTGACCTTGGAGGTGTGGCCATGTATGCAGTAGAGAAACTCGTGAATTATGCCGTACACGACGGAATCTGTGAGTCCAGTGTGCATCCGAATTCGGCCTTTTAATTTTGGTGTTTGACATTAGTTGGAGCAATTGCGGCTGAAATTGTGACTGGGAAATCCTTATGCACAGAGCTACTGAGTTTATATCGAAAGGACTACGCTGAACTGAAGGACTACCGCAACGCACTTGTTCAAGCAGGGATTAATTTCAGCCGGGTCAAAGGGCAGGAGCATCTCTGGCATGTTCCTCAAGACATAACAATGTTCAACACACTGGTAATTCTCGCATGTATTTCCATTCTGCTTGGAACTCTAAAACCAGCAATTGCTTTTATACAATTCTAGAACGTGAATAATTTGTATTCAAAGCAACTGGGTCGACAACTGACTCTGAAGCTGGCGTTCAAAGTCCACGAGAAATTGATCCAAGGGAATGAGATCAATGGGAAATATATCCTTCCTGGATTGGAAAAATACGACGCCCGGAAACTTTTTTTCATCCAAACTGCAAGTGTGAGTGAACAACGCAGGTCCAGAAATGAATCAAATTGGTCTAAATTTCTTGACTTTTGCAGAGACGCTGTGAGGGATATTCCGAAAATAAATTCATCCACATGAAAGAATTCGGCCCACTTCCTTTTCCCATTTCCATCAACCTCATGGCAGCCAACTCCAAGGAGTTTTCGGATACTTTCAGCTGCCCCGAAAACTCCAAGATGAATCCCCAGACAAAGTTCAACATTTACGAAGACTGAATTAGCACAATTTAAACGCTAATAACTTTCCTAAGCAAACATTCCGAGGAGTTTGGCATGGCCGTGTTGTTCCAAATTATGGGAGAATTGTGGTTCTTGCGAAGGACGTTCTGTGAGACGACATTTGTCATAATATTTCAATCGAGAGCCAACAATAAGTGGATGTTTAGTTCAAATCAGGATTTAATCGGAGTTTTCGAATTGGCAAATAAAACAAGAGGCAAATTAATTGGCAAATTAAACAAGAGGCAAATTAATTGGCAAAATCAAGGTTCATCCATCTGTAACTGGTGGTAGTTGAACTTGAGTTTCTACAGAGTCCCTTGCATCAAGGAAACTGTAGTCAAAGTCCACATTTACGTTATCCGTAAGGTTAGGATATCTACAGAGATTGGGTTTAATGTCAGGATCGATTTGCGTCGCTAAGTCTAAATCTCTCACCAATTGCCTTCCAGTTAGCGCAACTCCTTTGTGGTGGATACAAATCAAAGTCCCGCCCCTTATTTCCTGGTTCCTGATTTGCCTATTCAAATCCCCAAGACAGAAATGCTCTGCTCCGTATTCAACACTTGCCGCCCACTTTGCATGATCGACTGTATACTTCCAATGGAGTTTTGGCCTGTTATGGAACGAAATTGAAATGGTTTCAACGTTCTGTAATGCAATATTCGCCCCTGGGTTTCTGAATAAGGAGACTTCGTTCCGTTGAACTGTTTTGTGTTGCCATGATTGGACATTGAGACCCTGCTCGTAGTGTTTTAGCACAAGCCAATAAATATCTTCTCTGAAACAAACTGGATTTGCAAAGACAGTAAAGGGTTGGAAAGCAATGCTAAGAATGTCTTTGATTAAAAAGTTATCAGAGTAGAAAGTGTTCCTTGGTGGGGTCCCTGAAGTTATTAAATTGTAGTAATGAAGGGCCCCTACCCTATTTAGCAACAGGGATTGGAAAGGACCTAAAGGACTTGAGACTGTTACATAAGGTCTTATGGTAGACAGGATTTCTAGTACTTTAGCCCCTTGGGTGGTTACATTAAAGGATATGCAAATAGCTGATTGGCCATTCTTTGGGTCACGTGTTGTCCGGGAATAGTCCCAGTCCCTGTTTGGAGCAAACCCAGGGATTGTATGAAGTAACCAGAATCCAGTTTCTACTCCCATGAAAACAATTCCTTTCGCATGCGCATAAGAGTTTGATGGATTCCCATTACTCGGCTGGTCATTGTACACGACATAAAGGGAATTTGAATCTCGCTCAGGATTGAACAATGGCTGAGTAGTTGTGCCAAATATTGAATCAGAATTGTTCAAAAGCTTTTCGGAATAAGTCCAAAGGGAGGATTCAGTTGTGATGAATCCATAGTCGTATCCAGTCGTCTTGATTTTGTGGTTTGTCTCATTCAACACATTTTCCGGCAGTTTGTAGACAATGTACCAATCAACGAATTCCCCAGCTTCGTCTTTGCATCTGAAATTTAAAAACTTTAGTACAGTTGCGATAAACAGGTTAGTTATTACGTTGGTTGACGTTTAAGCTCTTCTTTATCTAATTCGGCAGTTTGAGTTCTTTGATCAGTGGAACAACAAGCCATGGCATCAGTCAGATCAGAATTATCTCCACTCTTGCAGTCTTCAGTTGATTTCACTTCCAAGTCCGTAACGGTTACAGTCTTTGCTTTCTTTGGACTACTTTCTCCATCTTCTTTACTGAAGCTAATCAAACTGAGAGAATTGAATCCAAGTAGGTCCTTGTTAGCTTGCCAGTGCCAAATCCCATTGGAGCAAAAACGGTAAAGGAATTGGACAAATACGATTGAGGTCTGACGTCCGGACAGTCTTGGGGCGACGCAGTAGTCAAAGGCCATTGACCTCAAACTATGGGAGTGAATACGGGACATCGATGACGACCTTTGACCTCGAGAACGAACCTCATCTTCAACTGGTAAAAGAACGTTCGGAATATCTTCTGCAGAAATTGATTCTGGAGCAAACGTTGAATATAATTCACACGTGACACGCCCAGTGGCTAGTAAAACGAAGGTTAAAATAAACCAATTTATTTTTTCCTCTACGAACATGTTGCTTTTGCTTGGAGTTTAGAACTGACTGCGGAGATAAGAAACTTGCAGAGTTTGCTGGAAAGATAAACTTTTATTTCTTTAGTAGAAGGTCAAAGGTCAAGCAGAAGGTCAAAGTGTTGATATAAATTAACACAATTTTCAAGGTGGGCGTTTCCTACAAGTTAAGTTTTCCCTTTTGAAAATATTACATTCATTTAACATCGCGATGCATTAGGCTTTGTTTTTTTTTTCATTTAATTGACAACTCTTCAAGGAGACTTAAAAGGGCTTTGAGGGCATTGACCCTACCATGGCCAAATGTATTATTTGGCCATATGAATTCACTAACGTTTCCACAGTTCCTCCCCGTTACGAACATTTCACGGTGGATTCCTTTAAATAGATGGCGCTTTACAGTTGCAATTGACAGTTCCTGATCTCTTCCCTTGAGCAAAGCAATCACTCCGGCAGCATGCGGGGCTGCCATTGATGTCCCAGACATGTATTCATAAGCAGTGTCTGAAGTATGGAAGGAAGAGCGAATAGAAGTTCCAGGGGCTGCAACATCCGGTTTGATGACACCATAATAGCTAGGACCCTGTGAACTGAATATAGACAGTTCGTCATCCCTTGTACTTGAACTGACACCAATGACACCTGGGTGGTCGGCTGGGGAGTTTGCAGTATTATTACATCTAGGACCGTCATTTCCAAGGGAGAATACGGGCACAATGTCAGCTGCAATCCAAGCTTCAATTACCCCGTGGTAATCTGGGCGCCCTTTGCCACCTCCCCAACTGCAACTCACAACGTGTGGTGCCTTGCTGCAATCTTCATTTCCACCTTGTGGGTCAGTTGGGCAGAGCATAAATTGACCACAGGCAATTAGGGCACCCATTTCACAATGAGAATTGTAGTTGCAACCTTTGCAAGACATCCATTTAGCACCAGGAGCAACGCCAATTCCACCTGAAATTTAGTTTTAGCTTGAACGTATTTAAAAACATTTGTTCATTACCTTGGCCAACGATTTTCCCAGTGGTATGGGTGCCGTGACCCAGAGGGTCATTTGGTTTTTTAGATTGTCTATACGGGTCAAACCTTTTGAAAGAAAAGAAAGGAACAAGTGGAAATGGAGGAAATCATAAGAACAAGTACCATCCGTATTCTCCAACGAAGTTATCCTTCAGGGCCTCGTGAGTGTAACGCACGCCAGTGTCGATGGTAGCTACGATTACATTTTCCCCGTTGTTTCCACCATCCAATCCCCATGCTTCAGGTGCTTGGATCAACGTCACTCCCCATTCATTTGCTATTGATTCCTTTTCTTCAACAGATGATTCAACTACTGGCATCACAATTTCAATTTGTTCCTCCTCAAAGATGGATTCGACCGAAGGGATTTGAGCAATTGCGTTGACCAACTTGGCCGAAGCGTTCCTGATGAAGACTTGGTTGTTAATCCAGAAGCTTTGGTATTCCACATGACTTCGAGCTAGAAGGCTGATGACTGAGGCTTGAGATGTAGCTGCATGTTTAGCAAGGGAGTCCTTGAGGGTGTTAAGTCTGTCGGCTCTGCTTGCAAATGAGAGTTGTTTGAAGGAATTCAAAACTCCTGCAGTGCCCTCTTTAAAGGAGACAAAGACATTGGCATGTCCATTGCCTTGGAGGGACTTTTGTAAGCCAGGGTCAACGAGACCTTGGATTCCTGCTACAAGCAGCAGGAAGGTAGCACAGGCTTGAAGTAGGCTCATGATGAACTGCCTTGGTTTTTGAATCCGTCGAATGTAATTATTTGCACTTTATCCTTAGGGAGTATTTATATGATGATGGGTGTTTTTAGTTATGCTTTGGCTAAAAGCATAATCTACTTTATGAAATTGATTTGACCTTTGATTCCTCATTTATCAGAGTAAATTATTCCAATCTAGTAGAATCTAGTAACAGTAAATTAAAACTTTAATGGAATTCTAGAAAGTTCATCGTTCGTGGAAGTTTGATTAGGATTTACATTTGAAAATCTATCATAGTAACATATGCTACCAATCACGTGTAATAACTCCACTCCATCAACACTGTTCTTATCGGACATACTAAGGGAATCAACAATGAGCTGATTAAGGCATGAAATAACGAAAAGTATTAAAACATCGTTCTTGTTAGCTTATTTTAGACAATGCTCTGAAAGCTGTTGGAAATTTCTTCATGTTGTATGCATACTTCTAACAAGGAAACGTAACCCCAATCTGTCAATGTAAATTCGCTCCAAATTAGTATAATACAATTTGTAGACAGTGGCTTATTCTAATTCACATGTCTGTATTTGAGCCATTGGAATTCATAAGGGAATTAATCTAGATCCAGCAAAGCTGCTCCAAACCAGCCATCGGAAATCTAAACTTCAAATCAAAAACTTGAAGTCAAATTAAAAGAAAATTGGAGAAATTGCAAGGGTTATGATTTATCCCGCATAATACAAACGTAATAAGACATTATTTTTCTGTCGGCTTACGCCATTTTTAACTTCATTTGTGTTTTTCACCATATGGTTTCTATTTTCAGGAAGATATGATTCTGAATTTGGTGCTTATGATACTGTCATCAGTACTTGGGCGAGCTGAAGGTATAACACAAATACGAATGATTCATATAATTGGTTTTGTAATTTTTGGTAGCAGGAAATGGAGCCGTTTACTTTTTTACAAATCCTGAAGGCAAAAACTATGTCATCTCGAATAGAATCAATTCCAATGGGACGTTGACCTTTGCTCAGGCTTACGACACTTTTGGACTCGGCTCGCCAACCGAAGCCTCGACTTCTTCAGACGCCTTGAAAGTGTGCGGAGACAATTTGTTTGTTGTCAATCCAGGTTCCAATTCCATTAGCATGTTTAAAATCAACAATTGCAGTCCTACGAAGCTCACATTTGTGACTCAAGTTGACAGCCAAGGGGAAATCCCAACGTCTCTCGCCTGCTCTGAACAACTAAGACTCCTTTGCGTTGTTAACGCAGGGAAGAATAACAGCGTTGCTTGTTTCTCCATTACCACCAAGGGTCTTTCGTTTCTACCCCATACGTACAAGGCACTGGGACTTAAACTCCCAACGCCAATTGAAACGGGACGGGACGGGAAAGGGACTTTCCGTGGGACACCAAGTGACCTTCAGTTCACGACCAATTGCAAATACCTCGTACTCGCAGTCAAGGGCTATCCAACTAAGTGTCCACCTATTCAAGCGTCCATTTTCACGTTCCCACTAATCACTAGAGGGCAGGCTTTAGGCCCACTTCGAAAGGAGAGTATTGGACATAGAATCTTTTCGTTAACCCTTGTTCCAGGAACAAATGTAATGGGTAGACAAGGCTTTGTATTCACAGATCCGGGAATCAACACTCCAGCTTATGGACTCGGCTATTTTGAACTCGACTCTGATGGAAGTATTGACCCTTCTTCCCGCGTGGAACTTGGAATTCCAGGCAACCTTGCTACGTGCTGGTCTCAGTTTTCGCCCTTGACAAAGAACCTTTACACAACAGACATAGAGGGTAAGCTGCTCTCGGAGTTTATCGTTGAAAGACGAAAGAAAAACCTCATCATTACCCTTGTGAAGCAATACGAATTCAATGGAAGTTCAAGGGACCTTGTTATTGGAGAATTCCCTGCTGGCGAATTCATTTATGTCTTGAATGCGGACAAAGATAATCAGAGTAGTCGTGGAGTTCAAGTGTTCAAGGTAAAGGGTTCAGGGCATCTTGTTCATTGGCAGCAGTTTGTTCCTGATTCTCTAGCTATCATCCAGAAAACAGGAGCGCCTTTGACGAATTATATAACTGGCATAGGGATGTATGTTCCTGCGATGAAGCAGAATTAATGGAATTTTGTGTTACCATCAATTGCACCAATTGCATTTTTTGGAACACAGAATTTCTGTTATATTGAATTTTCAATTTTCAAATAAATTATATTTCAACTAAAAACAAACACGTTTACTATTTTGATTTTGGATACCAAAATAAGGTCAAGGTTCACTTAGAATTTTTTCATGCAAAGAGGAATTAATTTTTTTATTTTTCATCCAATCATTTTTAGAAGGGTTTGTAACCATAATAAGAATTATTTAGTCGAAACTTCCATCAAAAGAGAGCAGCGGTATTCGTTTTGGTTGAGCCTAGTTTTGGTTGACTTCCTCAAGAAGACTGACAAGTGCCTTGAGGGCATTGACACGCCCATATCCAAAAGCATTGTTTGGCCAAGTGTCTTCACTCACGCCACCACAGTTCCTTCCTGGTTTGATCAAATTACGTTCAATGCCTGTGAAAAGATGTTTCTTTACGGTTCCAATTGCCAAATCCTGATCCCTTCCTTTGAGGAGAGCAATCACTCCGGCAGCATGTGGGCCAGACATGGATGTTCCAGATAGCACGGCATAGGCGGTGTCAGAAGTGTGGTATGCAGAACGAATAGAGCTACCAGGAGCTGACACGTCAGGCTTGATACCTCCGAAGAAGCTTGGCCCAACTGAGCTGAATGAGGAAAGAGCGTCGGTGCTGGTGGTTGAACCGACACCAATGGCACCTGGGTGGTCAGCTGGAGAGTTTGCAGAGCCACATGATGGTCCAGAGTTTCCGTTGGAGAAGACTGGGAGAATGTCAAGTTCGATCCAAGCGTCGATCACGGCGTTGTAAAAACTTTGTCCACGGCCACCACCCCATGAGTTAGAGACAACATGAGGTGCCTTGGAGCAGTCTGGGTTGTTCCCTTGGGCGTCAGTGGGGCAAGCCATGAATTGTCCGCAAGCTGTAAGGTCAAATGTAGAGCAAGAGGATGTAGCACATCCCTTACAAGCCATCCATTTGGCTCCTGGTGCAACACCAATTCCACCTGAAAGTTGCAAATAACCGATATAGGCTGCATATTCTTGGAATGAAATGTGTGTCAACGTTACCTTGTCCAGCGATTGTTCCTGTAGTATGAGTTCCATGTCCATTGCCGTCATTTGGAGTTGGAGTCTTTCTTCCAGGGTCATACCTAATGAAAAATGGCGTCAGTTGATGTTCAGGATCAAGCTAAGGGAAGTTTTTTTTACCATCCATAAGCTCCAACAAAGTTGTCTTTCAGAGCCTCATGAGTAAGACGGACGCCAGTGTCAATTGTAGCTACGATGACATTTTCACCGTTGTTTCCACCATCCAATCCCCATGCTTCCGGTGCTTGGATCAAATTGATTGACCACTCTGCAGTGATGGATTCCTTCTCTCCTTCAACTGCTTCAATAACTGGCATCAAGAGCTCAATTTGTTCCTCTTCGAAGATGGATTCGACCGAAGGGATCTGAGCAATGGCGTTGACCAACTCGACCGAAGCGCTCCTAATGAAGACTTGGTTGTTGATCCAGAAGCTCGTGAATTCGACATCAGGAAACTGGGCTAGGAGGTTGACGACTGGGGCTTGGGATACAGCAGCGTGGGCAGAAAGTGAGTTCACGACCGTCGTAGCCTTGTCTGCTCTGCTTGCAAATGAGAGTTGTTTGAACGAATTCAAAACCCCTGCAGTGCCCTCTTTGAAGGAGACAAAGACGTTGGCATGTCCGTTGGCTTGGAGGGACTTTTCCAACGCTGGGTCTACGAGACCTTGGATTCCTGCTACGAGCAGCAGGAAGCAAGCGGCTTTCAGCAACATGGTTAGTTTTTAGTTAGCTTGGTGGCGAATGTTGATTGGTTGTTTTGCTTTCCAGTTGGAATGAGAAACTGATGATTTGATGTTAATTTTGCGGAGTATTTATACTTACGATTTTAATTATTATGGATACGTTTTTACCCTTCGTCGTAATTTGTTTTGGGGAGTTTATTTGGGATTTTCCAGAAGATATTTGGAAATGATATTGACCCTTATTGTCATCAATTAACAGTCACAACATCAGGAACCGCACAAATTCCATCAGTTCATATGGAGAGTTCAGTTACCTGATAACCATTTACGATGAAATGTTTTATGTCATTGCACTATTCGATTTTACGTCGAATCCAATTGATTAAAACTCGTTGACACATTTGTCTTTCAGCGCTCTAAATTCTAAAAAACCTCGCCAAAGAAGATGAAATATTAACGAAAGACTTCTTAAATGCCCTAAAATGTAACTAAATTCCTTTCCTTCGCTTACTTCTGATTAACTTTCAGTGTTCAGTTTTCATAGAATTTGAGTCGTAATCTGCTGTGTCGACCTTATTTTGTGAACTCTTTGGGATTCCCAGTAAATTATTTGCCCGTTTCTACCGGAAAATGACTGCATAGTCAAGCAAGGGTTTATTAACTGATAAAAGGATTTATGACGAAATGTAGTAATATACCCTTGACCGATTCTAAATTAACAACTAAAAGGAATGATTCTCTGGCTATGCAACGTGTGATAGTTGGATAGATTTGGACTTTAGAATTCCTACACATCCATTCAGTTTCATAAAGTAAAGGAATTTGGCACACGACGTTTTTTAAAGTAGTGGGAACGAATACGTTTTTAAGTTCCCGCTCTTAACCTCCTGCTGGAGACTAATCAGAAGAGTAGCTCCCCTTGAATAACTTGAAATAAGCATGCGCTGTTGCTAATGAAAGGTGGTTTTAATGAATTGTTTATGTGGGCGTGTTTATTTTACTTTTATTTAGGTATAAACCTGGACTTTGATTTAATTAACAGTACGTTTAATTATAGATGAGTAAGTTAGAGTTATAAGTTTAGTTAATATAAGAGATTTACGGTAAACAAGGTCGCCTTAATTGCTAATTTCCGTCCAGTTTCCACTTCAACACCTCTGATAATGATAATACTTCACAAATGTTATGTCAAAGGTTACGTCGCAGTGTCCATATTTTTCACTCTTCACCTTACCATAGTTAATCTAATCTTATAACGGAACATTGGAAAAAGAAGCACCGGGATATCCTGAAGATAAATTCAATGGCATTTAAAATGAAGTTGGTTATGCAATAGTTAATCGATAGTAACTTCGTAAATTGATAAAAAGTTTTGGCCTGCAATCAAGTAGAGGAAAGCCACGTCACTACATGAACTTAATGTAGGAAATTCGGAATCTTAGAAGGACCGTTCATAGCCTAATGGAGTTGTTAACACGTGAAAACGTCGAGAAACGTCTCGACCAAATCGCTAGGATCCAAAATATGAAATTATGTTTACCATTTGGAACCGTTATGGAACCTTCATAATATTGCTTGCAAAGACGAACCAATTTTTATTTTGACAAAAATAATTTAGAGTGCATTAGAATTTTGTGAAAATTTTAACCTCCAAGAAATTAGATTTGGTTGAGTGGGCTATTGGTTGACTTCCTCAAGAAGACTGACAAGTGCCTTGAGGGCATTGACACGCCCATATCCAAAAGCATTGTTTGGCCAAGTGTCTTCACTCACGCCACCGCAGTTCCTTCCAGTTTTGATGACTTCACGGTGAATTCCTTTGTAGAGATGTTTCTTGACGGTGGTAAGTGCCAAATCCTGATCTCTTCCTTTGAGAAGAGCAATCACTCCGGCAGCATGGGGGCCAGCCATGGATGTTCCAGATAGCACGGCATAGGCGGTGTCAGAAGTGTGGTATGCAGAACGGACAGAGCTACCAGGAGCTGACACGTCAGGCTTGATACCTCCGAAGTAGCTTGGCCCGACTGAGCTGAATGAGGAGAGAGCGTCGTTGCTGGTTGTTGAACCAACACCAATGGCACCAGGGTGGTCAGCTGGAGAGTTTGCAGAATTGCAGAAAGGTCCAGAGTTTCCGTTGGAGAAAACTGGGACAATGTCAAGTTCGATCCAAGCGTCAATAACCTCCTTGAAGAAAGGTTGTCCACGGCCACCACCCCATGAGTTAGAGACAACATGAGGTGCCTTGGAACAGTCTGGATTGCTCCCTTGGGTGTCATGTGGGCAGGCCATGAATTGTCCGCAAGCTGTAAGGTCAAATGTAGAGCAAGAGGATGTAGCACATCCCTTACAAGCCATCCATTTAGCTCCTGGTGCAACACCAATTCCACCTGAAAGTTGCAAATGACCGCTATAGGCTGCATATTCTTGGAATGAAATGTGTGTCAACGTTACCTTGTCCAGCGATTGTTCCTGTAGTATGAGTTCCATGTCCATTACCATCATTTGGAGTTGGAGTCTTTCTTCCAGGGTCATACCTAATGGAAAATGGCGTCAGTTTAAGCTAATATCGATAAAGAATGGAAATGTTTACCATCCAAAAGCTCCGAAGAAGTTGTCCTTCAGCGCCTCATGAGTAAGACGGACGCCAGTGTCGATGGTAGCTACGACGACATTTTCCCCGTTGTTTCCACCATCCAATCCCCATGCTTCTGGTGCTTGGATCAACGAGACTCCCCATTCATTGGTGATTGATTCCTTTCCTCCGTCCACAGCTTCAATAACTGGCATCAAAAGCTCAATTTGTTCCTCCTCAAAGATGGATGTGACCGAAGGGATCTGAGCAATGGCCTTGACCAACTGGTGGGAAGCGTCCTTGATGAAGATTCGGTTGTTGATCCAGAAGCTCGTGAATTCCACATCAGGGAACTGGGCCAGAAAGCTGACTACCGAGGCCTGAGATTCAGCAGCGTGTGCAGCAAGAGAATGTTGGAGCGCAGTAGCCTTGTCGCCTCTGCTTGCAAAGGAAAGATGTTTCATAGAGTTCAGAACTCTCGCATTTCCGTCAAAGGAGACAAAGACATTTGCATGTCCGTTGGCTTGGAGGGACTTTTCCAGCTCTGGGTCAACGAGACCTTGGATTCCTGCTGCAAGCAGCAGGAAGCAAGCGGCTTTCAGCAACATGGTGTTTAGTTTTTTAGTGGTTGAATGTAAAATGTTTTTTGTTTTGTAATTTGGAATGAGAAACTGATGATTTACTGTTAGTTTTGCAGAGTATTTATACTTTTGATTTTAATTATGGATGAAGTTCCGACGTAATTTGTTCAGGGGAGTTTATTTTGATATCAATATAATATTTGCAAAGTGGTGTTGACCTTTAATGGTTTGTTTTGGCACAATCACAACAAATACGATTGGAATTCGATGAGAAAGTTCAACGTACAGGACAGGGAGTTAACTGATTAGGATTTACAACTGAATCGCACATGCTATTACATTGAAAGTAACGATGATTCAATTGATTAGAGTCTGATGTTATCGGACAAGAATCGTGTGATTGGGAAAACCCATGACGTGATCGAAATTGTAGATGGTTGGAAGCGAGGTCAAATGCCATTCAAATGAGGTTACAAAATGGCTGAACGTTGACCTTTGGCCTGGCTCTAAACGGTACAATTTTTAATAATTCCGATGCCCATGTCTGTTGAGAAATTCTGCCCCCAAAAGGGGCCTTTAGACTGACCAAAATTGTTTTTATTTAGTAGTCAACAATTTAGAGGACGTCTTCAGCACATTTTTGATTAACCTTTGACCTTCTTTCCAGTAGGATTCGACCCTGTTGAGCTAGGGTCTAGTCTAGGTCCCAGTGTCTAAAGTTATTGAGGTAAGAATACTATAAATACACCGGGTACCATTTATTTACTTTTTGGACTTGAATATTTGTTTGCCATATTTCTAGAAATATGGAAGGAGGAGATGTGCTAAAGTGCTACATGTGTGGCTCAATTGCTGACATGAAAACTGAAGGTCTGGATGAATGGAAAAGTTCACTGGCAGCGTCATTATGTGAAGTCATCCATTTGGATACTGAATTTGAGCATTACTTCCGTGATGTGGCTTACTGCTTCAAATGCCAGCAGCTCGTTTGCGACGCTGAGTTTACCAGCAATGCAGTTTCACGGCTTCAATTAAAACTTGTTGAGATAGAGGCAGGTATCAAAACTGCCCTGCTTTCCCACTTCCAGAAGATTGTCCTTCAGCGGCAGACACGGGATGGAATAGCGCCATTTATAGAAGAAATAGAAGAAACAGGGATTGAGGAAATTGTGCTTTCATTGGGACTGAAGGCAGAAGTAGTGGAATTAGATGATGACGCTCCTGAAGATTCTTCATACATCATACCAGATCCTTGGCCAACACCGGATCCAAATCAGTTGCTGAAACTGGCGAAAAAGAAGGTGGAAAATCTAAGGAATAAAAAGAGGAAACCGGAACCAATTAAATCGTTGAGAAGTTCACAAACCAACAGCGGGCAATTGATAAAAAGACCAGCAACCTTGAAAAGGAATTTATCATCTATCATCAGTTTTCCAAAGTAAAGTTCATCAATTTGAATCACTTTTACATAAATCCAATTTTTTTATTTCTTAGGCGGAGACTCATTGTGTCTATTGTCAAAAACCCGGATTTTGCTTCCACTGACAAAACCTCGACAAACGGCATTGGAAAATATCACGACTCTCCTGATCTTGATGTTGGTCGCTCCAGCAAGACTAAAAAGCGAAACTAAGAACTCTCAATTTGGGTTATTTTATTTTACAATTTCTCTTCAACACATTTATAATCGATTGTTAAATACTTGTGAGTATTAACGCAAGGATCTCCAAATACGACGTTGGATGCCTCAACTCGGCAGGATTCAGTGTTATTACACCTGCAATTAATAAAAATTCAAATTTCCAATTTGTTTACTTTGCATTTAATCTTACGTTTTTGTCACGACTTTCAGTGACTTGTTTGAAGAGCAATCAGTCGAGTATATTGCAGAATGACGACAAGTTTTCGTATCGTGGCGACCATAGTTGGCTTCCAGGATGTGAATCAAGTGCTCAGTGGGACATGAAATGTCGCTCATTTTCCCTTCGCAAGTGGTCGAGTTGTAGATCCCAGTTTCTTCATCGTAATGAACAGAAGTCCCAGAGACATATTCATGAAGGCTTTTCTCTGAATGTTCCGCTCGTTCTTCAGCTTCGATCAACGCCTTTTTCAAATTAGATGCCAACGACTCCTGACTTTGGAGTTCAGATTGACAATGGCCAAGGGTCACTTGGCATGTCTCACTCCCTTGAGATTGGACAAGTCCAATACAGAAGAAACAAACAGCAACTACCTTTGGAAAGAATCAGATTTCTATTATACCAAATTAATCAGGACCGTTTAGAGCATTACCAGTTTGAACGAAATCATGAGTGATTCTGATGTAGAGATCGTTAGCTGCCAAGTATGCAGTTTAAATATCCCTGAATTCTTCATGAAAATCCATTTTTGAAAAGATAGGAAATCATTATCAAATAGTAACATTGAACTTTTTTTTTTATTGAAATTAGCATTCACAAAATGTTCAACAATGCACGAGTAGAAATGCTCTGAATACACGAGTTGCATCACTGCCAATTAAAGTCATGCGATTTAAGCAGTCATTTAGACTGTATTTAGACACGTGTTTACTTTTTACAAAAGCGATAAGATTAGATGAGTTAAGATAAGTGTAGCGTGTGTATTATAAATACGATCAAAAATTGTTTTCCAAACTGGAATCCTAACATGTTCACATCACTTGATTAGCTATGTTTTGCTCCTGTTTTTTTCATGCTGACACGCAATGAGAACTTCAAGGTTTCTTTGCTGAAAAAAAAAACACGGGCTTAGATTGCAAATCAGCATTCATGATGTATAATAAGGGTCAAGCTGTATATTGTAGTTATTCAATTTCAAGATAAGATTAGGATACTTTGGAATGAACGGTGTTGGTCGAATTCAGTAAGCATCGGATCAGACTTATATCAAAATGGGATTAACAGAGGAAGAAGAATTTGCACCTCTAAGGACAAAAATTCGTGAGATTCTGATTGGAAACGGGATTACTGAAGAAGTCGATGAAGTTGACCTCAGAATCCCAGAGTCACTCAAAGGAGAACATTTTGCGACCGAGTCTGTCTACGTCCAAGTCAAGTTCAAAGACACAAATATCAAATCAAAGAATTTCTTTTTGAAGAAATTTTCCAGTCATGAAGGTCACACGAAGTGGGTCAAGGAAATGCTTGTAATGGAAAAGGAAGCTTCATTCTATAATGAATTCTTACCAACTGCTAAGAAGTTTTGCATGGAGAAAGGAAGGTATTCTTATACACGCCAATTTAAAAGTATTAATTTAATAATTCTAAATTATAGGAGTGATGATATTTTGGACTGTTTTCCAAAGTGCTACTACGCCGACGATGATTTGATTGTCCTTGAAAACTTGGTTCTAAACGAAGGCTACATGATGGTGTCTACAAAGGATTTACAAGATCTAGACAAGGCAAGGTACAATTGTACAATTGGTCAATTCCATGCTAAAGTTGTTCATGTTTTAGAATGGTGTTGAAAAATTTGGCCAATTTCCATGCAGTTACGTACGCAATCATCAAGGACGTGGGGATTGATAATTTCAGAACCAAGTGGGCCCTCAATATCAAAGAAATCTGGGGTGAAAACGTAGGGGATAATCCATTCTTGACTACCATGATTGCAGACGCTCCGCTTCATTGTTTGGAAATGTTGGAGGTATTTTGCTTCACAAATTATTTATTCTGAGCCTAACTGAATACTCTTTCCAGCGATTTCCAATTTCCGGATCAGAAGATGCGGCAGAATATTTGAAACAATTCGCAAATGGCTGCTCAAACAGGTTTTTTCAAATTTTGAAAGATTCTGCTGTCGGATCCTTCGTTGCCCTTGACCATGGGGACTGCTGGAACAACAATATGCTGTTCAAAGTTGACCCTGAATCTGGAACAGTCATAAAGCACGTCCTAGTTGACCTTCAGGTTGCCACCTACGCTGCTATCTTTATTCTAGTCAATCTGAAACATTTTTTGTTTTAAGGTTACCCGCCTTGCCTCTCCGATCCTTGATATTCTTCTCTACTTCAATTTAAGTGTCAAACCGATCATTCGAAGGGCTCATCTAGGGGAACTATTGCGCCACTATTTTGACATTTTTGAAGCAACTGCTTTGACACTAAGTGCACCGCTCCAGATAACATTCAATGTAAAAAAAATTAAAAAGGTGCCTCGTACTTATTTAATTCTTTTGGTTTATTAGGATTTTGTAGCAGACTACTCTAAATTGAGCAGTTTTGGATTCACCATGAGTCTTCTTTTCTTGTCGTCAGTTGGAGCAATGAAGG
Source organism: Pseudachorutes palmiensis (assembly GCA_009869845.1). Lineage (NCBI taxonomy): Eukaryota > Metazoa > Arthropoda > Collembola > Poduromorpha > Neanuridae > Pseudachorutes > Pseudachorutes palmiensis. Next base: position 15,582 of record VNWY01000511.1, on the reverse strand, counting down.
AAATGGATTTGGATGCAATGGGAGAATCTACAGAAGGAAATAATTCATACAAAGAAGCAATTCAGAGGTGGATTGATTCTAATCCAGAAAAAGCTGCAGACACTGCAAAGGAAATCGTTGCAGCTGTAGAAGAGCACAAACAATTGGTAAAATAATTCCGTCACTACAAATATTTTCCAATATTATTCATGAAATTACAACGGAATACATTACATTACAAATACATACAATTACAGCGGAATCACGAATAAATAAAGATTAGATTAAAATATGTATGCTTTGGAATTTGTCACATCAGTCCTCAGAACAGAGGAAGAATAGAAGGAACTGAACCACTGGCTGAAGAGGAATCAAAAATGGTGTTAACCGAAGAGGAACAGTTTTCATCGCTAAGGATTAAAATTCGGAAGATCCTTATTGCCAATGGGGTTCATGACGTTGACACTGTGGTCATCAGAATCCCGGAAGAACTCAAAGGAGAACATTTAGGAACCGAAACTGTCTACGTTCAAGTCAAATTCAAAGACACAAAGGCCACACCAAGGAATTTATTTGTCAAGAAATTTTCCATAAACGAAGCACATACTGCCTGGATCAAGGATATGTTCCTCATGGAAAAGGAAGCTTCATTCTACAATGAATTCTTACCAAAAGCGAGGAAATTTTGCTTAGAAAGAACCGGGTAAAAGTTATTTTATGCAATATTGTATCAATTTATTCGAAAATTTGAAATATTGCAGGAGTGATTCGATTTTGGATTTCTTCCCTCAATGTCTTTATGCTGACAATGAAATCATTGTCTTGGAAAATTTAGTTTTAGACGATGGATACGTCATGGCGCCTATGAAGGAGTTACAAGACTTGGAAATGGCAAAGTAAAAACTCCTAAAATTGAAAATGAAAATTCATTTTAATCTTTTTTCAGAATGGTGCTAACAAATCTGGCCCATTTGCATGGAGTCACGTATGCATTAATAAAGGACGTTGGTGTTGCCGAATTCAAGGAAAAGTGGGCTCTAAACATCAAAGAAGTTTATGGAAACAAAGAACAAAACCCATTTCTGAATTCATTGATTGGAAATGGCCCTATGCATTGCATAGAAGTGCTGGAGGTAAAAATCTAAATTCATAAAATCCAAAATTAATGATAATTGATGAATGATAAACACCTGATTTTTAAGCGATTTCCAACCGAAGGATCAGAAGAGGCTGTAGAATTTTTGAAAGAATTTTCAAACGGGTGCTGTGATAGGTTTTTGGAAACGTTGAAAGATGCTTCACTCGGATCCTTTGTTGCACTTGGTCATGGTGACTGCTGGAACAACAATATGCTCTTCAAAGTTGACCCTGAATCTGGAATTGCAGTGAAAAACGTCCTGGTCGACCTACAGGTATTTGAATTGAAATTCATTCAGAAGTTCATTTTGAATTGAATTCTATTTCCAGACCACTCGTCTTGCTTCTCCGAACATTGATATCTGCTACTACTTCTGGACAAGTGTGAAACCGTTTGTTAGAAGAGCTCATCTAGGAGAACTTTTGACCCATTATTTTGAAAAATTTGAAGCAACGGTGCTATCATTAAATACAGTGCTTGAAACCACGTTCCTGGTAAAGATTCTTTCCTTTTAAATTAAAAAATTTGAATAATATTCCATCAATATGTTTTCTTTTGATCAGGATTTTGTAGCAGACTACACAAAGTTCACGGTCTATGGATTCACCATGGCTTTGGTTTCCCTGACTGCAATTGGCGCATTGAAAGGAATGGATCACGACATCATGGGTGAGACACAGGAAGAAGGAAGTAACGCCTTCAAAGAAGCTATACGCAACTGGGTCAATCTGAACCAAGACAAGGCAGCTCAAATCGCAGAAGAAATTGTAGCCGTCGTTGAGGAGTTCAATCATTTAAAACAATAAAATTCTAATACTTTTTAATATAGAATCCAAATGGCATTTTCATCTTATCGATCATGTTCCATTTTTCATTGACGGAGATTCATCCAATGGCCTTTTCTTAAGGACTTCTAGCTCTGACTCAACCGCAGGTGGTTGAACCTTAGCCCACGGTTGTAGTTCTGAACTGCCGAATATGAAGTATAAAAGTGCCCCTGAGCCTGACAGGGCTGCTGCAATGTAGAATATTAACAACCACTGGCTCTTGGTGTCATCTGGGGTCAAATATGCCACTAGCACTGGACATATGAAACCAGGCAGAACTCCGAACGTATTGCAGATTCCGCTGATGATCCCCATGTACTGCGGTGCGACTTCAAGTAGGCTCAAAAGGTATCCTCCCATAAATGCCAATTGCCAAAATGACGCACAAAGGAAGATAAGTATAATTGGAATCGCATTGTCCGTGCATGGAATCAAACTCATCAAACTAAGTGAAAGGGTAAACAGCAATACACCTAAAAGAGCAAATACAAAAAATCAAACGTTTTAAGAGTCAGATTATTATTATTACCTATGGTGTTGAAACCTTTCCGCAGGTTTGTCACAGAACAGAAATTGCGTCGGCGCAAATTATCAAAAAGTGGGCCTGTCACCATATGCAAAGCAAGCATGCCAAAGAACGGTGTGGCGGAGAGCAATCCATTCTGAAATTATAAATCAGCATAAACAGTTCTTAACCTTAAACACAATTATCAGTGCTATTTTACCTTTCGAATGTCCATTTTGAGTACTTCTTTAAAGTACTGGGGGACGTACATTGCCACAACGAGGTATCCCCAAAGAGTGCAAAAGTGCATGTAGTGGATTACATTAATTGGCCCAGAGAGGAGGATAGCCTTCCACGGTATTCTTAATTTCTGCAATTAAATTGGAAAATTAAAAATGAAAACTTGGGCAATCGAATTACCTTGTTTTCCTTTGCTCCTGACGTTGGTTGGACGGTACAATTCTTTCTAAGGAATTCTAGTTCTTCTACTGATATGCGAGGGTGTTGCTCTGGCCAGTCGAACATCAAGAAAAAGCAAGCGAAACACCATAAAACTCCAAAGGTTCCTTCAAATTCAAATAAATTAAAAATTAAAAAAAAATTGGAAAATAATTGGCAAATTGCACACCCGTAACATAGAAAATAGATTCCCATCCGAAGCTTTTGCAAAGGAATGCACAAAGGGGATTGGTGATGACACCGCCTACTGTAAATCCAACGTAGCCTAGACCAACGAGAAACGAGCGTTCTGCTAGTCCAGTCCATCGGGCAGAGAGGACGTTGATTATTGGCATAGTTGGACCCTGCAGATTAGAAAAAAAGTTTGAAAATGTAAAAATTGTTAAAATGTTTGAGACAAAGGAAGCTTTACTTGTGAGACTCCCTCCAGGAATCGAACGATGATTAAATACTCTGGACCAAGATCAGCCGCCACTGGAGTCATTAATGTCAATATGCTTAGAATAGCCATTGACCCTATGAACAGTTTCCTTCCTCCATATTTATCAGACATCCAACCACCAAGGACCTAAAAACAAGTAAATATCATAGGCTGGACTTCCGGTCTTATTTTTTAATATTACATTTGTGAATATGTATCCGTAGAAGAATGCTCCAAGTACGTTTGCTTGAATGCCTTTGTCCCATTCGAATACACCCTGTGTAAAATAAACCAATGAAATGAAACATGATTACAGAAATAACTTTATTTTTAATAACAACCTGATCGATAGGGGTTGTTTGATTGTCTCCAGTTGACACGGACACGCACGTTTCCCCGTCGTCCAATCGATCCAGCCAGATGGAATCTTCTACACTTTTGACATTTGTGTGATTGTCATCTTCCAATGATTGATTCAAGGATGAATCATTGGTATGGTGCTGTGGAGTTTTGACCATGCAAACAACAGCTAGGTTCAGATTGCTCCGGAGGATGATGAAATTCAAAGTCCCAAGGAGACAAAGGATGAAGAAAGTTAGGCGACAGGATAGGAAAAGTGGCGGTGCTAAAAATTCAGAATAAACCATAAATTCAAACAACAAAACAATCATTTTTTGATTCTCTTATTAAAATCTTTTAGGCTGAAATTGACATAAATATCCTGCTTCTGTAAATAAACTGGCAGTACATGATTCCCCATTAAAACGAGGATATCCTTGAAACAACCACGAGTCGCTTAATTACTGGCACATCCATTATGCATCACTAAAAAAAATATAAAGCTAAGAACCGACTGGGACACCTGCCAAGTTTTTTACGTTTCACACGCACCTCCGATTTCCCTCTAATGATGACAGTATGGACTTAAATTACATTAGAAAACTAAGCTAAGGCCCGATATATGGATAAAATATTGAAGAATTGACCTTTGACAACAAGCAGAAAGGGCTTTGAAAAAACTTATAACAAACCTGTTTCTTAGAGATCATGAGCAGAGGTAATGAAAATCATCAATAAAATCTTTGTCATTAAGACACCATAAACTTCCAAGAATTTGGGATTTTTACAAGGAAATTGCAATAGGCAATGCTACAATATGCAATATGGAAATATATTGTACAGGTGTAAGGTTACCTTTCAGTTTCTTTTGGTTCCCAACTTCAGGATCAGTCTTCGCCATTATGAAAAGTCACCGGAAATGTCGCCGGAAACGTTTTTAATACTGATAGTTTCTTAAGGCGGAAAGGCAGTGGAGATTGTGGAATGGAAGCGACGACGCTCCGACGACTCAACACTGGTTCTGTTCTTCTGAGTTCTCCCTTTCAGGAGCGTGCTATTTGCACAAAAAACTTTTTTTTATCGCAAATGTCAGTGAGTAGAGTGACGAGGATGACTGCATTGTGCCTTCATTAAGGAGATAAACTTCTGAACTTGAAAGAAACGATGAGTTGTGCAATAAATGAAGTGTAGACTGAATAAAGAAAGAGGCACGTGCCTTTAGTTGAAAAGGATGAATGGGTTATTTGGTTATTAGCGTTACAATTGATTATGACTAGCCAATTATCACCTCAATGCAAATTCTATTGTGGATCTTGATGGACTTTGGAGGACGATTTCACACAAGGTCCCTTACGTCAGTGGATTACCATATGCTATTCTTTGTTTTACGATATCAGAGAGGAACTGTCAATGGAAGGAACTGTGTGAGACTACCATGAACTGGTTTAAGAATGACAGGAGTTAGGAAGGTTCATTAATGACGTCAATTCACCTGAAATAATAAACCACCTTAGGCACCTTGACCTTTCTCAATTCAAAGAAACGATTTAACATCCTTATTTCGTTTAATTCACTCTGCTAACAGCATTTACCAATAGGCTGAGGCATCAGTAGTTTCATTTGCTTTATTTAAATACAGCTTTGGATATAAGTAATATTGAAATGGAAATATGTGGTAGGCCTACCACGATGTAAGGGTCATTGCACTCATGGTTTAGCTAGATTGATGTAAATGGTTGTAATTTCACTATCCTAGATGCGTTTTTAAATACAGTAATCGTGTAATTACATACAATTTTCAAAATTCAAAATGCGAGTTTACTCATAATGATTCAACTTGAAAATAACACTCGAAACTTTGGAGTCAAAAGTTATTTTCACATATTTTCGCATAAGAGACAATAGTTTTGAAAAAATAATGAGGTCAGGAAAATGTCATTTAGAAAATTCATTAAATTTGTGTTAACATTTGAATTGCCTTCATTAAATTTAATATTTCCGCCTCACTGAAGTTTATAAATCCGGTGATTTCCCAAGCTTAGTTTCACTGCAGATATTGTAATTCGAAGGGCGTTTATTTCGACCTCGTCTGGTCTGTGACCCCGGTTGCACTTAGTGCAAGGTTTGCACTGCAATAAAAAGATGACCTTTCTAAAAGTATTTCTCTTCTGCTTCCTTGCGACATATGAAATGGTGAGTCTAATTAAAAGCTATGTGACTATCGGGTAGATTAGGCGAGTAGTTTATTACATTTGACCCTTTGTAGCCTAATGTCAGAGCAGAAGAAGAAGGACGACCTGATATGCCTTGTAAGGATGCCATTGCCTATTTAATGAAGCGTCAACTCGCGGGTGTGACTAAATGCTCCAAGACAATGAAATTCAAAAACCCAAAAGATAAAGCAGCAAAGCAGACGGTAATTTTAACAATAGTCTAAAGAAGGATTTCTGAATTTCTTTCCTTTCTTAGTGTATCTTCAAATGCGTAATGATTATGGAAAAAATTGTAAGTTTTTCCTTTGTAATTAGGAACTTCAAATGCTAATTTGGTGTTGAATTAAGATCCCTGAAGATGGACAACCAACAAAGGAGTTTCTAGATGCTTTTGTAAAACGTGAAGTTCCAAGGAACTTGTTTGATAAAGCGGTGCCTTTCATTAACGCTTGCTTCGAGCCTGTCTGTAAAATTCATCAAAATCATTAGAAATTATTCTTGTAAACATTTACACCGTGGCTTTTTTACAGTTGGAAATGCAGATCCAAACGAAGAATTCTGCAAATCTTACGATCCGCCAGTGAAATGTCTCATGGGACTCTTACCAACTGTAAACTGAATTTAAAAAGCTTCAATTTATTTTTAATTTCTATTTTTTTCAGTTTTGCGCGACCATTAAGGAATGAATTTCCTAAATGAACTTTCTGTGGAGTTTTGGACTTTTAATATTCATCACCAGATAACACACTCGTTTCTAATGAATTTTAATAAATTGAAAATCATGAAATTGAAAATCATGAAATTGAAAATCATGAAATTGAAAATCATGAAATTGAAAATCATGAAATTGAAAATCATGAAATTGAAAATCATGAAATTGAAAATCATGAAATTGAAAATCCTTTGATAAATTTACTCAAATTCGAAATCATTAAAGTTTGGTGATCGGACTTTCTTCCAATAGGCAAACGCCGATGTTGGATTTCCTGTAGTGAGCATTCCCCTTGCATTCTTCAACCAGGATTGACCATTCTGGTCATTTCCAATTACATGGGAAGCAATGCTCTGATCCAGTTCTTTCATAAAATTGCTTTCCGCTGAGTCCTTAACTAGGAATCTTTTTTCCTCAGTATTGCTCATGCGCTGTAATATTTGAAGAGCAAAGTTCACCTGGCACTCGTACATAAAGACTGCTGTATTCGCTGGGGTGACCCCATAAGGTCCAGCCACAAAAAATAAGTTTGGGACTTTGGAGTTGCATATGCCGTTGTAAGTCAGTGGGCGGTCGTCCATCCAAGTTTTCAAAATGTCTTCTCCATTCAGCCCAATTAGTTTCATTGGGCCAAAAAACTCTTGAGATTTAAACCCAGTGGCTAATATGATCACCTGAAATAAAATCCAATATGAACTTAAGTCATTTAAGTACCCTTAGGATACCATATAGGTATCCCTTACATCTAGTTCCGTCTTGTTCCCATCTTCTGTCAAAATTGAATTTCCAGTTACTTGTTTTATTGGACTCCGATGGACTTTGACCTTTGGAGAAGCTAGTGCTGGAAAGTAGGTGCTAGAAAAGGAAATAACTTTGCAGCCGAAAGCGTAGTTTGGAAGAAGCTGAGAGAATAGTTCAGAACTTGGAGCTGTTTGCTCTCGAATAAATTCAGTTGCAATTGCATTTACTATAAATAGGGAAAAAATGAATATAAAACATTAATTTTTAAATTTAAATTGTATGTATAAGTGGAACTTACTCTGTCGTGAAGCTTCAGATTTGTATTCCCCTGCAGCAGCGAGCATGTCAGCCTCCCAGAATAATTTCCACCGGTAGAACTTCATGACCAAAGGAATGTTCCTAAAGATCCACTTTGTCATGGTGGAATACTTGTAGATATTCTTCGGCATCACCCATGCCGGATTCCTCTGGTAGGAATGGAGTTCCTTCACTTGGTCTAAAATCGCAGGAATTACCTGCACTGCAGTTGAGCCAGTTCCAACTACTCCCACTACTTTGCCTTCTAGGTTCAAATCTTTCTTCCATTCTGCAGTGTGGACACGAGGACCAGCAAATGGCTCAAATTCCTTTGGGTAATCAGGACTCCAGAGAAAACTGATGCAGGAGAATCTGCAATCAAACAAAAGTAGTAATAACTTTTGATTATTTTGTAATTGTATGCGTTACACAAAATCAAAATATGTCGTTGATCTCTCTCCCGTTTTGCAGTTTGTAGCTGTGACTTCCCACTTATTGGATTGAGGAATCCAAATAACAGAGTCAACTGAGGTGCTTAGTTCCAAGTGATCGTAAAGGTTGTACTTGGTTGCAACCCTTTTGAAATATTCTAGAATTTCTGCCTGTCTCGCGTAGTTTGAGCTCCAGTCTAAAGCATTTTACTGAGCTTATGAATTTTGATTTTTTTTTAAATAATTTTACCTGGATTTGGCTCAAATGACCAAGAGTAAGAGTGACTAGGGAAGTCGGCCTCTGCTCCAGGGTAAATGTTAACCAACCAGGCTCCACCCACGTCACAGTTCTTTTCGTAAATTGTGAAATTGTTCCATTTCAAAACTCGTTGGAGCTGAATGGCGACAGTGAGTCCTGCAAAACTGATACAAAACACAATTTTTAAGTTTTGAACAAGTTAAAAACATAATATGAAATCCTTATTTACCCAGCTCCTAGGATGCAAATCCTTGGCTCCGATTGTGATTCGGTCATCTTCAATTACTGAATAAAAGTGTATGAATAATTCACCTTGCACCTTAACTACAGATTAGATTGCTGGATTAACAATTCTAAAGTACTTTCTCAACTGAATCTTACCTTTCAATTGCATAACCTTTACCTAACTTACCTTAATTTATTATAAAAAGGATTTCAGACCTTCAAGGTCATTAGGACTCTAATATATTTGGTATTTCATTTCCATAAAACCATTAGGGTAAAGTAGCCGATCGTCTTTTGCAAGAACTGGTTAAAAGAAGTTCAACAGGTTTCACATAATTTCAATTGGGTAATTATTTCAACCAGGAAAATTACGTAGTAAAATGCAATGCTGTGGCCAATATAAATGTTATTAATTAAAGAGCCAACTAAATGATCGTCTGGAAAATCTAAAATTGAATCCGGTTGAAAACTCTGAAGCAATTCGAATAATTTATTTTAATTTCTGTGCAAGTTATCGACATACTGCAGCTCTTGATCGGTCCTTACTTTGTGTTGGATTTGGCTGGTTATAAATATTCCAATTCGAATGCAATTTTCACATTAAAAACTATTCTATAAAACTCTAATTCTGTTATGCCCATTGTATACTAGTTTACAGTATTTACAGAATGCATACAAAAATTCAAGTTGTAGACTGACACAGGAAATGGTAATACAAATAATATAGATCAGAAAACCAGTCCAAATATACGAACCCATGTCCAGTGCCTTTGGTCTTTTGAGATTATCTTTAAATATTTCATACTTCCAGATAAGCTTTTGTTCTTGTGTTGGATACCGGATGTAAAACCATTTCTCCCATATATGCAAAATCCCAGAGGCCACGAGTAATTGCAACCCTGTGTACATCTGAGCTGAACTTTTGATTTCTGGGTCAAACGCAAATCCCTTCCAAGTAGCTAACAATTTCTCCTTTCCCTTGCGATAGTTTACCTTACTCTGATTCACTTCCGTGTATGCCAGAAAAGAATCTAGTTTTGATTCAGTTCCAATGTAACCCGTTTGGTCGCAATTGACTGTAGTATTCACAATAGCTTCAAACTCATGTTCTAAATCATGTGTTTCGACATAGTCTGCTACCAAGAGTGCACGCGCAAACGGAACCAAAGAACGCCCTTCCTTTTGCTTATTTCCTATCTTCCATATTAGGAATGAAGAGCTGCAGTATAACCATGTTAGGCCTACGACATCTGGGATTGAAGAGAAATTCAAAGTTCCTGAGATGTTGCTGAAAGCTATGTTCAACGTATCCTTATTTTTGCAGCTAGAACCAAACACCCTAGGGATTTTAATACCTTCTGATGCAAGTTTAGCTTCAACTTTCTGGCAATCATGGTCCTTCCAATTTGCTAAGAAGTTGGCTTCCCTATCGCCATATTGGCAAAATGCAGATAGAGCTTGTTGGTTCTTTGGAAAGCAATGGCAACCTCGTACAGCGTGTAACCAGTGATGTTCATAGCCATATTTCTGGATAATATTCTTGTCTGTGGACAATATCGAAACCAATTTTTCTCTGAAGTCGTTGCTCATAATATAAACAAAGTTGGCTGTGTCCGAAACTTATTTCCACTTGCTTGCTACAGGCACAGGAGCAATTAGTTCAGTCACAACCTTACCTTTGTATGCATTCACAAGGACTACGGTTAGAACTAACCAAATCCCTAGTAGTAGAACCGTTCTTGGTTTCAACCTTTGCAGTATTCCCTTAGGGAATTCTGGACTAATTTCAAGCATTGCGGATATACAAAAGTACATTGTTTCAAGCAGAACTTTATAATCAACTTTCCAACATTTCATCCCTGCGTATAGTGGAAATACAATTAGAGTGAGACTAATGAATACAACCCATGAAGGCAAGTCGTAAGGAACTGCGTAGATATTAAGAGACATGTGACCTCTGACGCCGTCGCAAGTCACAAAGTTAGTATACTCGATCCCAGTTTGAACGACATAAAGGTAAGGCTGATGTAAGTTTGTTTCGAGAGAGAAAACAAGTGCAAAGTTATATAACGGAGTTTTCGTACATTCTGGGTATGTTCTGTTAAATACATTTCTAGCTCCTGAGTCGACCCAAATGTCAAAAGTAGAAAGACAAAGAAAGGAAACGACATCGTGAAAATTAAGAAAATGGTTTGGATCGGAGGGATTCACGAAAAAAAATGGAGTCCCGAGTCTCTCTATCACTAGGTATTGTACACTTAAGAGTAATTCGGAAATATTACTTGGCCCTTCAAAGTCACTACAATGAACAGACAAACAGTAAAACTTGTTCTTGCGTGAAAGACGTTCGTAATTCTCCGTAATTGATTTCCTCATGGTGCCATTGGTATTGAATATTTCAAAGAAAATCAGTTTCGAATAGAAAAATATCAATAGGTAGGATTTGTGCAATGGAATATGTCCAATGATGGTTTCATTGATGGGATGAAAGAGGCTGTGAACTACAACTGTTGCTAATGTATTTATATCTGCAAAAGTCTTTTTCTGTCTTATTTGATCAAAGTCTTCAGCAAATATATGAACAGTTGCATATTCGGAGAAGGTCGATTTAACACTAAACTCTTTGAGTAAGTGAGATTTGTTGCTACTTCTGAATAAAATATGAAATACTGCAATACATTTTGAAAACTTTTTGTTACTAAAACCAGGGTATACCGTTTCAAGTAGTGGTCCAATTTTTATTAAAGCTGGGGCAGTAGTAGGTCCAAAGTCTACGCTTTTCTGGTCATACAAGTACACCACATTGTAACAATCAAAATATTCTCCAATTATTTTGTCCAGCTGGTGAATCTGCTTAGTAAAAATTGCAGAAATGAACGTTAGAGAAACGAAAGCAAGAAGTGGGTTAAGAGTCTTCATGTTGCCTTTCTTATTGTACCTTTTTAATTGGAGATGTAGAATTTGAAATTTGAAATGTACGCTTACAAGACCGAGAAGCCAATAAACTAGAAAACTAAAGCCAATAAATAAGTTTGAATTGGAACTGGGAACTGGTGTCTCTCGGGTGCCAGCCTTTTTGAAACGAATACCCCTGGCACGAAAGCCTATGAATTATTACATGTAAGTTTGCTTTTCAAATGAAAAGTTTTAGAAAATCGTTGAATTCCCCAGATGAAAAAAAGTCAAAGAGAAAGGACAAGGTTTTCAAAGAAAATTACCATACACGAGGTCACTGCTTTCATGTTTTTATTTCTAATTTTTTTTTACATGACTACCTTTTGACATGGAAATTGTGGTATAAATTCTAGTGCATGCTCCACAGCACACTTCAACTACAAATGAAATTGCAGTGAAAGTAATTAATCCAACGTATATTGTAAGCGTTGATAAAATTAAATTATTTGATATACTGAGCACAGTAAAGCTTTCTTCCAGACTTTGTTCCATTTCATCCTTCCCTTTGTTCAACATTTCATACTCTTCCTCCAAATGCTCGTAGATTCCGGAGTGAATGAAGCTTACGAGGAAACCGTAAATGACACTAAACCGGTCAAAATCTACCGGAGAAACCCCAAGTACGCTTGTGCGTGATAGGAATTTGTCCTGCCCGTAGTAAAGTTCTTTCCTAGGAATTGCAGCAATAGCAGATTTATACATTTCCGAGAGAGAAGTTTTGTCACCAATGAAATAGGTTTGATTGCATTCAGCCAGTTGGTCTGGAATGGAGTAATCACGTAGTGGAACATAGGCGCTTCTGAATATAATGTCATAACTTGTGCTCCCATTTTGTGTAACTTTATGCGCAAAGACTTCATACAAATTGGAAATGAGGTCACTGGATCGTAAATAGTTCATCATCAAAGCTAATTTATCGTTTACATTGTTTACAGTATCTCTGCCTTCAAATCTTTTCCACACTGGCAAACCTCTGGCTATTTCGTAATAAGGAATTAGCATTTTGTAATGCAATTTTGCAATTTCCGCTGTTGTTTCAAGTCTAAATGTTGGGAGCGGAGTTGCTACGTTTCTTGTAACCACACCTCTGTAGGTGTTCGTTAGCACAAGGCATGCAAACAGTAACGTAGGGAGAAAACATTTGAACCATTTCTTTCTCATAAGTCCCACAGACGCGCAAATGTCTTGCTCCATTAATATCTTAATCATAAACAATACCCAACTATCCTTCAACTTTAACCATTTTGAAAACAATTTTAACACAACGGACAACCCAGCTAATATAGTGAACGTAGTAATCCAGACTTCGGTTTGAAACGGGTCCAGAAATGCTGAAATTGACATGTATTGATATGAACCATCACAAGTGATGAAATTGTAACTTGTTCCTTTTATGGGAATAACATAGCCTGACTGCTTTAGTCCATCGATGGGCCAAGCTGCTGGCATTTTAGCATATGTATCAGGTCGTATTCCGATTACATTGTAGGCATACGTTACACCAGCCTTTACCAATACCTGATTTCGCTTTAAAGCCTTCATTTTCAATACAGTACTAACATTTAGAGCCATTGAGAGCTGAGACATTACCCTTCTAGAGACGAGTTCATCCCTACGAGATTCACTTTGGATATTACCCCCTCCAGTGTACACTGCTTCTAAGCGTAAGGAAAAGGGATAGAATGTCCAAGTCAATGGACATGCGTGTGAAAACAATACCTTAAACAGGTCATCTAATACTTGGAGGTGATTGTAATTCTGCATTGTCTTCATTTTCACTGTTGCCATTGCCCCACACGGTTGCTCATAGTACAATGATATTTCCGTACTCTCTGTCTGATGTAGAATGTTGTAAGTTGGGCTACTGTAAAGAGGTTTTAAACCCAATAGGGAATGATATCTATGAGCAATCCACTCGTTCAAAATAGTTGGATTGTCAAATATAGCAACGTAGTACAAGTGGTTGGAGAAACAAGCTTCAGTGTACATGTTGTTATGAACCTTCCAATCGCACAGGTCCAACCAACCCAAAGGTTCTGATGCTTCTTTTATTAGGTCCTTGTTCTCTGGATATGCTGCAAGGATAATTAGGCAACGCAGGTTTCTCTTTGGCCACCATTTTTGAATACGGCCAATACCCTCTCCAAAGGTAAGTTTCCCATCGTTGCTCATCCTGAACCGCCATGTTGGAACTTCAATAGAACCCGCTGCGTCATTGTAATTTTCAAATTCAATCAGAAGGGACTGGCAATGACTAAAGTCCATTATCATCGAAGGCACTAAGGATTCAGTCCCTTTAACAAAGAGAATCCAGTGGAGCAAGTAAATGCCTTTGACAAAGCCGAATAAATCCATTTCGTAGCGCAGAGAGACTAAAGGTTCAAATAGAAATTTTAGGAGTTTTAATACTAAATCGAACTTCATAAGGTCCCGTGGATAATTGTTGTTTTTTAGTTTTCAATGTTTCAATAACTCGTGTTTTCTTCTTATCTTAGGGGATGATTTGGCCTACACACGAAGCAAGGCTAAACCTTTTTATTATACCTTTGTATGAAATAAAGCAATTTTACCAAAATTACAGAGTTAGAGTAGCAATTAGGCCCAACGAAAACATCCTAATTTCCCACAGAAAATTATGAGGATAGAAACTCTAGTTTGGTATTCGTATCGTTAATTCAGAGATACATTACAATTTACGGGTATAATTTAGATGGCCTGTGACCATCCCACTCCCCAAGACCGAATTCGGGGCTAAACTTTTTTAATATTGTGTGACTGGTCTACCACACTATCAAGTTTTAGCCTCGCTACTAGAGTAGAATAATTAAAAAAAATGTATTTGGGTATTGATCTTTCACTTCCACCGGTGGCAATACGCAAGACTAGTCTTGAACTTGATATTCGAATCGAGCTTCAAGAATTTCAATAATTTGCACTAAAATCCATTAGCATTGGTTTATCATAGGAAGAGTGGTTCATCGCAACTTGCCACATTGCTTTTTCTGCTTATGGATTCTGTTTGAATTGCCTTTATTAGCAGTGTCGGATGAGTTTGATGTAATGCTTTATATTATGGCTTAATTAGCTTATTTATGAACAGCCGTTTGGGAAATTTCTGTTCCTGATTTTCATTTCAGTTCGTTTGAGCGAGTAATACTCACCATGCCAGCCCCTCCAAGTGACGCTATCAGCATGACGTGGGGTTTCACCATTCACCACGTACAACCCATTAGGGTTAGCCTAAGAAGTAACTTGTAATTGTAACATCCCATTTGCAGGTTAATCCAAATAAAACTTACATTGTGACAATCACTGTACCACCAGCCTCCTTTAAATTTCTTTGCGCAATTCACTGTTGTGTGGTTGTCATTTTCCTTGTCCCAAGTAGAAAATTGGTTTCCACTCTGGTAAGCGAAACTGTCACCTTAACAAATCAATATAAAAAAGAATAAGTCAAAATCACAACAGCAGAACTGTGTATTTCTGTACCGTACCCGCATCGCCAGAGTATTCTGCTACATTTAGCCTATAGAAATCTTCACCATCTGAAATGTCAAATACATTGTACAGAGCATGTCGTTTCTCTCCTGCCCAGTCCTCAAGGTCAAATCGCAATGTCTGATCGAGTCCACTTGTTAATGCAGAAATGTGTGATAAGCCTGTAATAGTTTAATTTCAAAACGTGGATTTGGTTTAAATCTTTAAACAAACCAAGCCAATGTGAGTACAGCTTTGATCCAAAGCCTGCTACGTAGTTATCCCACTTGCGATAGAATCGCAACAGTGGACCCTTGACTTCTTCCCTTCTTTGAATTACAGTCCAACCTCCACCAGCAGTTTCAAAGTCGCAGGATACCTTAAAGTAAGCCGTTCTAAAGCTTGCAGTATTCGAAACACAATAAAACAAAGTCACCTGCACAGCCTCTGTTGGACTGTTATCATCTGGATGGATCAAATACTGCCCATTTCTCCTATTAAGTTGATGACAGACTACAATCTTCGTGGCACCTAGACCCGTGTCACCCTGTTTGGCCAATTCTCACTGCCACCGCAATAGGAGAAGTGCACACACTGCCTATTC
>VNWY01000510.1:0-40282 GCA_009869845.1 Pseudachorutes palmiensis | reverse complement strand
CCAAACGAAGGAACTTGGGAAAAAAGAAAATGGAGAAAGCAATGATGGAAGCAATGGGAATGGGAATGGACGGAGGAACAATGACTACGCCTATGACTAATTAAAACTCAAAACGCGGATTCAATCCATGATCTGAATGGTTTCATTTTTATTGAAAGTGGAAATTAAATCTGAACTACCAAGTCCCTCTGTGCATTTTTAACCTACTTTTATTGTAGTTTTTAAAAGTATATTTTGCATCAATATACCATAAAACATATTAATTCATTTTTGGTAAAGCGCAGTAGCAGACGTCGTTTTTGCACTTGTATGGCGTCAAGAAATAGGTGACACACGACTTGTTGCATACAGCACTAGAAAATTCAGGCTGGCAGTCAGAAGTGACGCCATTATAGCTGGTTTCACCATTGAGCGTTTCTATGGTACACAGACAGACTTTGCTTCCAGAAATGCAGACGGCGGTGTTTTCCAATTCATCGTTGGGAGGAGGTTGACAGAAGGAATTGTCACAGAATAAGTTACTAGGATCACAAGGCACCGGAAACTCTACGTGGAACCATTACAAGAAAAGTTATTTAGTTCAACTGGTAAAGAGTTTCTTACCCCTTCATTCTTCCTTGGTTTCGTCTTGTTCTTCTTTTTGCATTTAGCAAGGGCGTCTTGAGTCAAGAATGCCACATAGAGCATGAGCAGGACAACAAGAATGGTGGAGTAGCGAAACATTACAACAAATGGAAGGAACTCTGTTTCAAAATCAGAAGCGCTCGGCTTCCAGGAAGACAATGGAAGTTTGGGTTCTAGGAAATTGAATCTAAAGTAGCTTCTTTCCTTGTGGAAACAATTGAATCAAGTCAACTGTCAATCAGACCTAGTGTAGGGCGTTAACTTTTCCGTAATTTTTGTATCCATATGGATCCTCAGGTCAAGTAACCAAAAGTTATGTGTTAACGCCAGTATAGTTGTTTGTAATGTCGATGGAACAGTTTTTGATGTTGCTTTTCTTTAAAATAATTTTTCGTTCCACTTAAAAGTCAATTATCAAAAAGTTCCCTGTGGCGCGCATGATGTGGATTAAGGTTAACATAATAAAATTATAAGAGAGAACGATTTTCTTTTCGTCTGGCTGAACACTTTTATTCCAATTAATCAAATCAAAGTCTACAAAACTACAGAGCATGTTTTATCGGTTGCTTTTAAACCTCCGGATCTTCGAGAAGACTGAGGAGTGCCTTGAATGCGTTGATTCGCCCATGGCCGAAGGCATTGTTAGGCCAAGTAGTTTCAGGGACGCCGCCGCAGTTCCTTCCAGTTGGTTTCACACCACGATCGATCCCCTTGAAAAGATGTTTCTTTACGAAATCAACTTCCAGTTCTTGGTCTCTGCCCTTCAGCAAGGCAATGACACCAGCAGCATGAGGGCAGGCCATGGAAGTCCCAGAAAGCACAGAGTAGGCGGTGTCACTTGTATGGTAAGATGAACGAACAGAGGATCCGGGAGCAGAGACATCTGGCTTGATTTTCCCAAAGACGCTTGGACCAACTGAGCTGAATGAAGAGAGCTCGTCAGAACTGGTTGTGGAACCAACTCCAACGACTCCTGGATGATCAGCAGGGGAATTGGCAGAACCGCATGAAGGTCCAGAGTTTCCATTGGCAAAGACGGGGACAATGTGAGCCGCGAGCCAAACGTCGATGACGCTGTTAAAGTCTGGTCGTCCTTGACCACCACCCCAAGAGTTGCTGACTAGATGAGGGGCCTTGGTACAATCAGGCTTGGCGCCTTGTGGGTCATGAGGGCAAGCAGTAAACTGAGCACAGCCAATGAGCGCATGCATTGCGCAAGAGAATGTCGCGCATCCTTTGCATGCCATCCATTTGGCACCTGGAGCAACTCCGATTCCACCTAGTAAAAATGTAAACTTGTAAACTAAACTGGATGGAGTTTAAGAAATAAATGTCTCATACCTTGGCCTGCGATGGTTCCAGTGACATGGGTTCCGTGTCCGTTTTGATCGTTTGGTGTGGGAGTCTTGGAGTAAGGGTCATACCTGTTAACCAATTTATCATCAAAACCACAACTCATACATGCAAACTCCGTCAAAACATTACCATCCATATTCTGATGCCCCGACGTAGTTGACGCTGAGTGCTTCATGAGTGACGCGGACGCCCGTGTCGATGGTGGAAACGATGACATTCTCTCCGTTATTTCCTCCGTCCAATCCCCACGCCTCTGGTGCTTGAATCAATTGAATTCCCCACTCTTCCGCTAGATTTTCCCTTGAACTCTCAACTGCTTCAACGATTGGCTTAATAATTTCGACCTCAATTTCTTCCTCAATGAGCGCAACAGTTGGAAGCTTAGCAAGCTTCTCTACCAACTTCAGCGATGCTTTCTTGATGTAAACTTGATTCGTAATCCAATAGCTTTCGAATTCAAAGCGTGGCATTTCACCGAGGACTTTGAGTACTGGTGCCTGTGCTTTATCTGCATGCTGGATGAGAAGCCTATTGAGTGTAATGAGTCTTTCATTTCGGTCAGCAAAAGTAAGATCTTGAAAGTTTTTCAGAACTTCGGTTACTCCTCCTTCAAGGGAGACAAATACGTTTGCTTTTCCCTTGGATTTCAAGACTTTTATCAGGGATGGGTCAATTGCCGCAGATGCAATTGCTACGCAAAGCAGGAGGAAACAAAGTGTCTTCATTTTGGAAGTTCAGGCTTTGGCTCCTGGGTAAGTAAAGTAGGTTCAGTCAGTTGAAACAGTTTAAGTTGGTGAGACTGATGCTTTGGAATAGTGTTGGTGGCGTATTTATACCTATAGCTATCACTTGTTTTTGAAAGTACTCAAACCAACAAATAGTTTTGGGGAGTTTATTTGAAGTTACGACAAATATTTGCATACGTTCATGTACTCTAGAAACCGTCGTATCAGGGGCGTATAGGCTAAAGCAAAGCTTAGGGTATGAATACCTAAATCCAATTTTTTCATTTGCCATTCTAAAAGATTCTATAAATGACCTTTGACCTGATTAACGTAGAGTCATTTCTTGGTTTGGAAAATCATTGGCCATAAAATGTCAGATATTTTAGAAAACCATTGACCTGCAAACACCTATGCTACCCTAACTGCAAACGCCATCTATGCCAGGAGTCAGCAAATCTGTATTATTTTTACATTTCATTTGATCATTCGCATTTCAAATGAGGTCACACATTACAATTAATTTTTGGATGACCTTAGAAACGTATTTTACAGAACAGGCATCTGAGTTCTCATATTTACATACAGACAGACGGACTCGACGAGACCATAAAGTGGCTGTTGATACTTTAGTATTTATTGTTGAAATTGTGTTTAGTTACTAATATTTACTTTTGTGCGATCAAGGTTAATATGTTTACCGAATTACAGCTTCATAATAATAAACTGAAGTATTCTGATTGGACAATGCTATCTCTAAATCTCGATTGGTTGATTAGTATTGTCTTTTTATTCAAGAGCAAATAAGGGTTCATTGATCGGAAGTGGAGATTACACAAGCTCATGTGGTGCTTAAATCGCTTTAATTTAATTTAGAATAATCTCCTTAATCGGACATGACCGATAAACCCAAGCTCATTCAACTCCGGGAATTCAAACGGGAATTCCGAGAGAAAGTGCTTCTGCCCTTTCCAGGACTCGTGCCGAATTCTTTCTTATAGGAACTGGGATTCCTAATGTTCCTTTGTTTCTTTTTTAAGTACTACATTTGAAGGATTTGAATAAATAAAACTTTTTTTCCTTTTCAAACTTCGTTCAACTTTTTTAGTGTTTAGAAAATGGAGATTCCATCTTAAGCACATTGGCTGTAATTGAGGTGTGTTCTTCATCCTTTAATTTTCATAAATGGCATTTTCCCATTAAATCCGACAAGTAAAACCAACACCCCTTCACATGAATGTGAGTAAAAGGAATTTAATCAAAAAGTGCAATTTCCAATATCCTATGGAAATAACTTTTTTCTTGGCTTGAGAGTCCCATTCTGAGAGTAATGTGTCATGAAAATAATACGGAATCTGAATATTGTGGGGACTTTGTGTCTCTCTGAGAAATGGAAGGGAAATGCAGAATTTGGAACATGATACTCTCGTCCTTAAGCTCAATGACTCTAATCCTTTCCCCATTGTGCCTGGACCAGGAGCGTCAGGCACGAGTTTCTTCTGGAAATTGAAAACGAGGGAAACCTCATGTGCTGCTGGAAACCGGCGGATAGAGGCGCAGCAGCATTACAGGAAACCTTCCAAATGTGCTTTCTCCAGAGAAAAGGGAAACTGGAAGAGGAGGGAAACAGCGTGTCTTGTGTCACTGCTTCCAGGCTCCAGTCCACTTCTGGAACGGATACGCTCCAAAAGTAAAACTTGAATCAACCACTGGCTTCCAAATTAACTGGAACTCAAGTGCTTGAACTAACAGGCAAAACTTAAATCAAAGTTCAAAAGCCAAGTGCTTCAAGCCCTTCAAGCTGGATAGCATTACTCAAACGTATAAGCTCAAAAACTATCAAAACCTATCTCAAAACTCTATCTAAAGCGCCGGGTGAGAGACAAAATGTCCGTTGCAAGCACTCCCGGGAGTGCTACACCCGGGAGTAGTGACGAAGGTCCACTTCAGACAATATTTAATGAAGGACAGCGACAAGGGAGGACCGGAGCGAAAATCAAACATCGACATTCCGAAAGTCTGATGAGCATTGGCGAGGATTCGGTCCATATGGAATTCGAAGGGGGCAACAACCGAGCAGCCATGTAAGCATTTCTTCCAGCCAATCTCGATAAATTCCACAAAAGTGCTTTAATTAATGGATTCTGGAAAGAGCTAGGATGAGAACTCACGCGATTTCTTTATAAGGAGTTGTTGCATCCAGGAACTTTTGGTTTGTTGTTTTTTATGAGCGTGAGGATGAAAAACTGGGGAAAGTCTGTGGGGAAAGTTCCGTTGTAACTGTGTTGTGTTGAACAAAGAAAGTAACAATCTGCCTTTTGGATTCGGATTGTAATCTCTTCTGACTTTGTTTTTATAGTCTGACATGCATGGATGGACTCACGTTCAGAGTTAATAAATTAACAAAAGACTCCGCGCTTGATTGTTATCCTTCATTCCGGTTGAGTTAACGAAGTTTTCAAGACTGAAAACTATTCTCCTTGTGCTAAAGGATAAATTCAAATTCAAGAGTTGTCTCTTTCATTTGCTTAATGCATGATGAATCTAAACCTTAACTTTGACTTAACGACCTCATCCACTTTTAGTTTATTTAAGGGTGACACACACAAAGAAATCCCATTATAAAATAGTCTATTCTCACTTCCCTTTTCCAGCAACTTTCTCCAATGGCAAATGCATTGGGACAAAGAACGGGATGAAGATGCGAGCTCAAATTAATTAGACCCATTTCAACTTTCTTCCAAACCAAAGCCGCTAATTCCAATGTACAGTGTCTTTCCAACCCAAAGGAATCCTAAAGGACAACTATTCCAAGGGCTAACGGAGGGGAGAAGGACATTAGCAGAAGATTTAATGCCTTCCAAAGCCAAATCCAAAGTCACTTTGGCCATCCTTGTGTGTGGAAAGAAAAGCAAATGTCAATTCCGTATGGAGTTGAGTTAGTCTATGTGATCAGACCAGACGCTCAGGGGCGGAGTCAATTCCCTTTGCTTCCCTTTCCACGAATATAAAAAACTTTCAATATCAGCGATGGCAATTTGTCTTGTCCTTCGTCGCGTAAAAAAAAATCAGAACTTTCCCTGCTGCCTATTTGCTCTTTGGCAGTGATTCGGTAAGAGTCCGCAGGATTGTAGGATTTGTCTAATGGAAAATAGGGAAGATGACATTGTGGGAAAATAACTTTACGTTCCAA
This sequence comes from Pseudachorutes palmiensis, assembly GCA_009869845.1. Taxonomy (NCBI): domain Eukaryota; kingdom Metazoa; phylum Arthropoda; class Collembola; order Poduromorpha; family Neanuridae; genus Pseudachorutes; species Pseudachorutes palmiensis. The sequence continues at coordinate 34,387 of VNWY01000510.1, read as the reverse complement.
TGGAAAGTTTGTTTTCCGTTTTATGAAAAGTCAATGCCTTTCACCAAAAGTGAAAGTAATCCTTTGATTTCAAGCCACTGCGTTTGGCTTTGGATTCACTAGGAACAGGAAGTGAAAGTTTCCTATTAGAGCAGAGATGAGCCGGATGTTGGGCGGCATGTGCGTTCCACCGTTACCAAAGGAATAATGCAACTTGGCATTTTATGATGCTCGTGAACTCGTGTAAATGGCTGTTATGGGAGGGCGGTTTTAAATAAGATACCTTTAACCTTAGAATGTTTGAAATGGAAAACGGTATCAGCATTTATACGACTCAAAGTCACTAAGGGCTAAAGGCGGAAGCCTTTAGAGAAGGCGCTTTGTCAGCCTTTTGGTGTCATTATCGCTTTAAAATTGAATACTAGCGAGGTATTCTTCATTCACACTTAAATCACTTGGACTACCACTGGTGATTATTACACGTGTGTGTCCTTTGTGTGGATCTTTCACCTGTGGGACTTGGGACTTGGATCTTGTATGACAGTGACATTGACAAATGACCTGGTGACATTATAATGCCACTTCCACATCTTACTTTCATTGGATTCATTACTGAGAAGCTCTTACCACGGAAGCTTCAGTCGTGCATTCCAAATATTCCTTAGTCTACAAGTTAAGGAAAACTTCCACACTTTTCTAGTGCCAAAGCTAAAAGGAACTTTTCTTTTATTATGGTTTCTTTCTGTCACTTTCCCGGACATCCAATGCAGAGACTTTTAGTTACGATACACCGTTGTGACGGACATGCTTCATTTAAGAGCCAAGCTCCCTGAGTGTTCCTTTTGGCAAAGGAATTGAACTTGACAACATGTCAGAAAAAGGAAAGCGACGGGAGTGAAATCATTTCCGCTTTTGTTATCTCATCCACACTCCCCCCATTTGCAGCATCCCACTCTCTTTCTATAAGCTTATTCTGTTGTTTTTGTCTAATGACTCCAAAAGCCAATCATTAGGTTTTGATTTAATCCGTTTAGACGTGTGAGCCGTGGGAGACAAGGATTGGATCCTCCTAGCAGCACCACATGGAGCTTAGCCGAAGGCGGCGGTGTGGATGTCGTTGATGTCGTTGGAGCACCAGTGCATCCAGAAAATGAACGCGTCGCTTTCATAGTGGGAACAGCTACTGCACTCATTTTCCTAAGTGCCTTCGTCCTCATCGCAGTCACGCTCAAGATGACGCCACAAATTGATGAAAAGTGTAAGTATCGAGTTTAATACCGCTTATGTCGCAGTCTCATCAGCCCCTGCTATTAAAGGCTCTCAAATGCTTCTGCTTTTATCCAATTTATTCAATTTGTCTCAATTTCCTACCTCCGGTGGAGGAATCGTTATTCTCGCAGTGTGTATTGAATTTCTCTCCATAGTGCAGCGACACTTGGGAAGACTTCGTAAACAGGAAAGGTTTGCGATCAGAATGGAAATCGACTCATGCGTTTAAAACTTTTTTATACTGGGAGACAAGAAGGTGGCTGTGACAATGACAACGGAGATATTACTTTTGTGCATGGATAAATGGCAAAGGCATAAGGAAGAGTTGCTGTGATTTACAAGCATACCTCCATTGTCACTTTCTCCGCCACAGACACAAAAGCCTTTCCGCATTGATTTTTGATTCAGTGGGTGTTATTCGATGAGCACAAAATTCCTTGTCTTACATTCCTGAAAATGTTGGAAAGTATGGCGTTGATTTGCATTCAACGAAGCACAAAGGGGGAAAGGATTGTTATTAAGTTTCATACCTTCGTTACCGGAGACGTGAGAATTATAATCTGGCCTAATGCCAGAATCATGCGAGAAAGGAATCAGAAGCAGGCTGCAATCATGCGATCAAGTAATTGAACTGAAACTTTTGTGAATAAGTGAATCACTTCTTTCCCCCCAAAAATAGAGTGGATTAGCATTAAGCGATACAGGAAAGGATGATTATTAATCATAAGTGTAGTGTGCGCATGAGCATAAAGTTGATTGTCCACTAGTCCTTAGTTCCGAGTCCAATTTTTACGCAAGAACGGAATGAAATTGAATCCTTGAGATGTGGAGATTGGCGTCTGTCTGTCGGCCTCTTGTGCTTTCTTTCTTCCATTCAGTCCACGTTCCCCGGGAAGATTTTTTGATGTTGTAAAAGTGAAAGTCTCATCAGTTTCCCTTCTTCCAGAAGTTTGGGTCCATGATGATAAGGAGAAGGGAAAGTGGGCGATAGAATTTTAATTCACTTGAAGCTTCGCTCTCAGCTTTCTGCTTAAATTAAAGGCATCTTGCTCGAGCCAAAAGAAGTTCGCAGACACACTGAATTTTACAGAAACTTTCAAGTTGCAAGGGACACGAGTAATTTTTCGCAGTGTTGGCGGTTGAGATGCCGTGCATAACGAAGTAATTTCTGGTTTCTTTCTTCTGATGCTGGCGAAAGTGCAAAAAGCGCCGGAGAAAAGAGAAAGTTTGTGTCTGCGAAATGCTCCATTTTAGGGAATCGTCCTCATTAGACTTTTCCTTTCATGCAGTCGTCGTCCTTTTAATCCTAGAGTCCAAACGTGATGAGGAATAAAATGAAATATGAAAAATGGATCTAAATACCTTGGGGTCGATAGCATCAAACACTCAACTCGGTAGAAAACTCTTCTGAACAAAAATGAACAAAATTGTGAAACAAATTGGAACTGCGTAGCTGGAGCTAAAAATGAGAATTTTATTCCACTTTTAACATTTCCACTTGGAGCTCTCTAGCGTTCTGTTCTTCTGTGAAATCTCAATTCTTCACGTTAATTCCAAGCTTGTGATCCTCAAGAAGGAAACGTGTCTGTACGTTCAATTTTTAGTCTCATTTGGTTCAAAGTGGAAAGCAAATAGAGCTGTGTAAAGAAGAGTAATTACTGGATAAAATCCTGCTGGATGTTCCAGTTGATTCTCTGGAACTTTACCTTCCTCCTATGCTGTGGAATTCCCAAGTTTGAACACGAAGGGAGAGAAAGTTGAGTTCAAGAGACACGAGATGTCTCAATGATTCAAAAACTTTCACCCCTTTCACTCCACTTTCTCCAGATAGATCAACAAAAGTTTCTAATTTTAAGTTTAACCTTAACTTAAGGTTAAGCACAAGGTAGGGTTAAGCCTTACCAGGCTAGGCCAAACCTAATTTACTAGGCTAAGCCAAACCTACCTATACCTATACGATAACAAGCAGCATTTGCAAGAAGTGCAAATGTTGCTTTGTTCAAATGAAATCAAAGCTTCAAAGCTCGGTTTTTGCTAACTAAAAACGATTTAAGGCCTAAGCTTAAGACTGTCAAGTGTTTAGAACATTCTTTTAACTTTCCGTCACTTTCTCTTCCGCTTGCCATTTTCTTCGTTTTTCATTCCTTTAGGACTTTTCCCTTGATTTCCAATTCCTCTTTGATTGAATTCAATAAAAGTGGAATAAAATCCACGTCCTTTAAAGCCAGTTCCCCCGGGGCTTTTCTGTTGAATCAAATCAACTTCAAATCACAAAAATACATGCCACTCGAAATCACATTTCCATACGATGAAACACATTTCAGAGATTATTGGAAAACGTACCAAAATATAACTCTCAAATCTCCAATCTTCTTTACGTTAATCAAACAACACAGAAACATCTCAATAAATTTTTCTTCTTCTTCTTTTAATAACAATTTCATGCTCAAATTCATTCTTTTCATGTGTTTGTCATTGGCAAATAAAGGTAAGTGGATCTTTGATTAAAAACCATAACTAGAACCAGCTAGTTGAGCATTTATTATAAAATATTCCTTAACTTAGATCACAGACAGAAATAAACATGAAATAACTCTTAAAACAGGTTCAGGTGGAATTAAATACGGAGATGAGATCTTATGAGACGATGATGAGGTAATCATTTGGGTCTTTCCATTGCGTCTTTATCCATTGAAATTAAACTTAATCTTCTCTCGGCAATTCCCTTTCACGTCTTCCTTTGAACCTGGTTTGCACTTTAATTTTGGAATGTTAAAGTTGCTTCTGTCAGCAGTTGAAGACTCTCCGCATTCCGGGACTAAATTGTCCCCGATGAAAATAATTTTCTCATAATGCTTGCAGTCTTTGTGCCATTCGTCGTGAGTGACACATTCCTTGTTGAACAGGACCATTGTCCCACCGTCCAAGGCCTGAGGGCATTTTCTACTTTGGCAGCTTGGCTTGTCAGATTTGTCAAAGACTAGCCACTCATTGGGTTTGCAATAAGCCTATAAAGTAAATGAAAGTTAGAAATCTGTTTTTATGATTTTTGGCAGCAGATCTGAACGAACCTGTTCATAAATCGGGTAGCATTTGGCCGTGTCTGGATGAAAGACGAGTGGGATGTCAGCATTGTAATTACAGTCGCAGTCTCCGTATATTTTATTGCCCTCCTGTGCATAGAACAACATATTGTCACCGCATGGACCTCCTGCTGCTCCTAGAGTGTAACATTTCCCACTTGGAAGATGATAGCGATCCCTGGGGTCTGAGCATTTATGATCATCCACTCTGGAATTAGAACAAAAGAACAAAACATCAAAATCATAATATACACAAGCGGAGTGGGGATAGTGTCATAGATTGACTTACTCGGTTGGCATTGGGGCAGCTGCGTAGGTGACACTTCGCTTTAATGTCGTAGGCACAGTGTCAGGATCAATGAAGACAATTCGCTCACTGCTACCTCCGCCAAGGCGGAAGCGAACTTCAGATTCCAATTCTTCTGTGGATTGTTGTTGTGGCATTTCTGATGTTGACTTGAGGTAGTCTTTGACCTCGGCTAATATCCTAGGGTCAAGAGTCACTGTTCGTCTAGGTGTCGGGTTCCCATTGATCGTCACTGCCAGACAAACTAAGATTAGAACCTTCATGGCTTTGCAGATTGCTTTTTCGGACATCTTTCTTGGCTTAGTCACAGATGCAGAATGACCTGAAGGAGGCAAGTCGTCTTGATTTTATGGGCGTTGACGTTCGTGTTAATACAGGGAATGAAAAAGTCGCAAATTAACTTGTCATTATTTGAATTCTCAGAATTCTCTCTTTTACATTGAAAATGAGGATGATATGCAATGATCAAATCCAGTTTGACGAGTTTTTTAATTAATTCGATGAAATTCAAGGCAAACAAAGGCGGAGATACCTCAACTTAAACAATTTTTCCGCTTGAAACTTATGTATTCCGGCAATTATTGCGGAAAAAATTTCCATCGAAATTATGCCATCGTCGTGGCATGTTTTGGGGATTTTATCAAGTTCAAAGTAAAAACCTTTTGAAAATGGTGAAAATAGAAAATTTTTTGTGCTCATTTGGGAATTCCAGATTCAAATTAATAATTTCTCGGAATAAATACCAATAATTCAAAAACTGAAGGTAAAAGTTGAGCTCTTGTAACAACCCTTCAAAGTGAAATTCCACCGTAATAATTATTTACTTTACTTAGGCTGCTTAGTTTATGGTAAAATTATGGTCCATTTGAACTTATAAGTTTCGAAATTTAAATTAAATTAATGCGGAGATCTAATATACATTTCATCCTTTTACAACTTAAACTTAATCCTTTGCCTACATTTCCCATTTATATCTTGGCTAGATCCAAAATGGCATTTCAATGTTGGGATGCTAGCGGTACTTGGCTTGAAAAACGACAGCGGTGGATGACCGCATTCTGGGAAAACGTGTCCAGCAGCAAAGATAACTTTTTCTGACGGGTAGGAACAGTCTTGGTCCCATTTTCCGATTTCCACACACCGGTTGTTGAAATGGACCGTTGTTCCAATAGTGCTTGGTTGACACTTTCGTTGTTCGCAGATAGGTTCATAGTACTTGTCGAAGACAAGCCATTCTCCGACTTTACAGTAAGCCTGCGCAGTAAAAAATGGTAATAAGCTTTAATTAATGGTAAAATGGTTTAGAATTTGTTTAAATTTTGTTCAACCTGTTCATAAATCGGGTAGCACTTTCCCGTCCCTGGATGAAAGACTAGTGGAATCACAGATTGGTAAATACAATCGCATTCTCCGAATATTTCGTTGTCTTCTTCTGCATAGAACAACATATTCTTCCCACATGGACCACCCAAGGTACCAGGAGTGAAGCACTTCCCACTTGGAACATGATACCGAGTCTTTGGATCAACGCATTTAGAACCTAGTCTGGAAATAAAAAACAAAATTGGAGTAAAATTTTAAAGGAAAGTGTATACTGACTTGTCTGTCTTTTCTTCAGAAGAAGCCACATTTGCGTTTGTTTTCTTATTTGCTAATGGCCTCTTGGAAGATGGTTGTTTAAAAATAATACGCCCACTGTCGTCTCTCCTAATTCTAAACCTTATGGGAGCTGGAACCTTGAGGTCATTGACCTCTAGCTCCGTTTGTTCCACAGTTGGCTTCGATTCAATTAGCACTGGAGTCCACGCCACCAGAATAAATACACTCGACACTAAATTCATTCTTTCGCTTGCAAAATGCAATTGACACGAAAAATAGAATCGTTTGTTGTATTTTAACCATCGAAAATCAGAATTCCTTTGAATTCAGGTTCACAGTTCTCTATGATGACGCTATTTTCTGAGAATTCGTATCTTCGTCGTAGACATTGGAATCCGGTTTGACCAGGTCAGGTTCATGACTTGGTAATAAATCAAGGTTGTGACAAAAAGGAACAAATTGTGACGACGCTTACTTCAACATAGTTTTTCAACTTCGGCTTTAAAAAAAATTGAAATCAGGCATGACCATGTTGACTTAAAAACGCTAAACTGCGTTTAAAACTTTTACAAATCTGAAAATCGAGAGCTGTATTTTAAAATGTTTAAAAAAAGTGTCACCTCCTTCCTGAAACTTTGAGCTCCTAATTGACAAACTCAATTTAGAATTAATGTCTGTCCATGGTTTCCGTTCAGAATTGTTAAAAAGGTCTTTCATCTCCTTTTCTAAAAAATGAAAAAAAAAGTTAAACAAAAGTAAAGGAAGTTTCCAACTTTATTTCTTTTGCTGGAACAAATTAGCCACCATCCTGGATAAAGGGAACCAGCAGTTCCTTCATATTATTAGTGGATCGACTCTTACAAGGGAAAAGCTAGAGAAAAGTGGCTTTCTAAAATTATTTTTTACCCAGCTTTTCACAAGGTTTTACAAAAGAGAAAGTTTTGATAAATTCCATGTGGTTGATGGCCATTCATCAGGAGCCGAAAGGAACTGGACTTAACAGTATTAAATTGCATTTATAAGATGAATACAGTGAAAGCATTCTCAAGGGATCTCAAGCTTTTTATTATATCCGCTTTCCCCTAATCTTAGAATCCTGGCTGGTAATTTCCTTCAACTTTCTCCACAGTTTCTCTGTTGTTCCCAACTTTTCCTTCCAAACTTTTAAGAAGAACCATCCAAAAAGACAGACGGCCCAATTTGCTTCTTCTAAGCGAGAAATGGTAAACTCTTTAGAATTAAACACACAATTAATTCATGATTAAAAGTTATAATGATTAGTTTTTCTACCCAAAAGCCAAAAAGCGTCATTGGATCCTAAAATTAATGATATGACTTTGTCACATGTCGTTGACTGTGACAAGTTGACACCTTTCAGCCATTACCGGCTCTTATTCTCTAATCAACCTTTTGAGTGACATGCCTTGCTTAGTGTAAATAGGAATTCTTTCCTGTAGCTCCCTGACAAAGTAAGACATGCTCATTTATAGGATCCAGAATGGATTTGACATGAAGTTGGAACAACAGCCCCAAAGTAGGACAACCCAGTGAGATTTCTTTTATCCTTTATTATCTCCCGGGAGACCAATAGATCAGAATGAAGGCGCGACATCCGAATACTTGTCCCATTCCCCTACTTTTTCATCCTCTAGGAAACGCAGCTACTGTCTGGAACGGATACGGAACGGCGGTAATTACGAAATGGACGGAGAAGACATAACAACGACGTTTTCCAACGACAATGGAATCGACTCTGCCCGTTTAGTATGGCTATGATATTTTATGAAGTTACAATCGTTATAACCCACGCCGCAAGAGAAGCTTAGTGGCCTCAGCCATTCATGCACAAGGGGATTTCAGGAATTTATTTTTGCAATAACCACATTTTCGCAAACTACTTTCTCTTGGAGTATGAACTCCAAGAGCTCTCTTTCCATGGCTATCTCGAAGAACATTTTATTCCATGGCCAGTCGCCATGCACTTATTGCCAATTCCCCGAAATTACACATACTATGTCTCATATTGGATTTTTTTTGTAAGATTTTATACCTCATGCTTCAAAACCTCATGCTTCCAGAACCCCCCTTAAGAGAGTGGCTGTAGTTGTAATAAATTCCCATAAAATCAGAAATTCGATCTTGTTCATCTGTTGCAAAAAATCCTTGAAGTCTTCATCTTGAAAGGAAGACGGCCTTGGAGTGTTTTAGAAATGTTGAAGGTCGTTGTTTAATTAAGGAGAAGAACCTACCTGGTTGTAAATTAAGTTTGGAATCTTTTGTGTCCCCGGGTATAAAGGCATTGTGAGTTGTTGCATAGGTGGAGATTAGGTGGTTCTGGACACAATGGAGGGAAACTGGGATATCCAGAGACTTAGACTTTCTCCAGAAAAAAGGGAAAGAAGATTTCGGAAAATTCCGTTACCAGGCTTTTCCTTTTCCGTCGGATATCGACCAAACGGCCAAGGCCCCTAGAATTCTAACCCTACAGCCACCAAGTCCCCTCTTTGGTCCCCAGTCAGACGGGTTCTGCTTTCACCCAAAATACTGGCAGTATTTTCCTTTCCCTTCCCACGCTTCCCACAAGTGAATCCAAACGGAACTTTCACTCTCAGTCTCACTTTCTCTTTCTTATCGCGTGGACTCTCTTCCTCGGCGCTGGAAGAGGGATGGCAGAGCAAGAATCAACAACACAAGAAGTAGTGGATGAGCAGCAATTGAAAGAAGAAGGTTCTTCTGAGGTTGTGACCGAAGGTCAGAGGTTGTTGACAGACTCGCCACCAGCAAATGACCCACCGCCTGTACCCAAACACAAAGCTGGTGACGACTCTGCCGGGAAGAGTGTTGAAGAAGTGACGAGTAGTGTAAGTCCTTGTCCTACTTATAAAGACATGGCCACGTGGACGGTAGAAGATGACATGCCGAGTCCAATGGACTCGTCAACTCCCATGGACAGCCCGGACTTGAGTCAACTCAGACGGTTTAAACACTACGCACATGAAACGAATCAAGTTATGCCCCTCCCACCACATCCCTATCTCAATTCTCCCACCGAGTCGTCATCATTGTTGGAGTCTGCACGTGCGCAGCAGCCACAGCTACCGTCGACTTCCAGTTGCTTCACAGTTTCATCCCAACTCCAGTCACGTGAGGCTCGACTTTATGAAAATGTGCCGCCAACTTGTAACAACAGTAAGGCAGGGCTTGAGTCTCTTGGTCTCATTTTCCATCCGCCACAAACTCATCACCCTTCCCCACATGGAGAGCGGGAGGGCTCAAATAACGAGTTCCTAAGCGTCTCAGATTTCTTAAATGGAGGCGGTGGCTTTGGTGGACCACCATCTCGCTCATCTTGGGTGGACAGTGGCCGAGAAAGTTTGAGTTTTGACGGTGAGTCTGGGAATACGCCAAACAACTCCAATTCCAACAATTCCAATTCATCGCGAAACCTGGTTGTGGGGGTTGGGGGTAATAATAATGCTAATGGGACAACCTACTACTTCCAGCAGCATCCACAGCTGGACTATTCCCCATCCCATCATACTCCATTTCCCTCTAAACTTCGATCAAGCGGGGAGACCAGAAAGAGTCGACGTGATCGGCTCGTACGTCAAAAGCATGCAATTGATGAGAACTATTCTTATCAGTTCCAACCAATTCCAATAAGCTCAGCATCACCCACGGGCACTTCCGGCGGTGGAGTTAACAGTATGTGTTCATATCTAGCAGTTCCGTCACCAAGACGGAGCGTCCTTTCTTCCGGAATTGCTTCTAACACTGCCTTGGCCGCTGTGTCACCCATTAGTCTCCATCGACATCCCAATGCACAGCAGCTACTTCTGGAAAATAAGAAAAGTCGAGGACTCATTCCTGGTTGTGAAAGTCCTTATGGCTATAATAACACAGAAGGGGATAGAAAAGGTCATCATGGTCATCTCCACCATACCGAAGGTCACGGTGGTTCTTTCAATGACCACGGAAGGTTACATAGACTCGCTCGGAGCCCTTCAAGGGGTCTTACAAGTGCCGGGACCAAGTACAAAGTTCAGCATAGCAGCGCCTGTGCAAGGTACAAGGCAACAGAATCATTTGACTATGGCGAACTCCCGTCACATCAAATGTTCCCAAAGCGACATCTCCTCTCTACTAGACAATTCTCACAGCCTTACGGAAGCAGTGGAGTTAGCACCCAAGTACAGCCACATCAGCCACAAATTCATCGTTCCTTTCCTGCCAATCTCCTTAGGTAAGCTGGAAGCCAACAACAGAGTAAAACGCGCGTTTGTTCACCAACTCTTTGGCGTCTGCACGCGCGTGAGAAAAAGTGTAAAGGGTGTGAGATATTTTTGGTATTTATTGGTTGTATTCTCCTTCAAAATGACATTTGCCGTTAGACGCACATTTGAAGTAAATTGACACCCTGATATTCTGTCGGCTGAGGAGGTTGAAGATGATCTGTTTCGACTGAATGGGAATGGAATGGTGGCGACCGAGAGCTTTACGGTTGATTCATTTTTATCCATCTCACTTTGAGATTTGGAGCAGATGGTTGGTTTGCTTGATGGTTTCCAGTGTCACGGACTGTCCGTGTCATGTCAGAGCGAAGGCAATACCAGGAATGAATTGGACTTTGCTGCTTTAATGCCCCGGCTGGGAAAATTCAGCAGACAAGAGTCCATTATAGAACTGACGGCCATTGGAGAATAAAGAAGAATGCTTCCAGGTTCACTCACGCATTTTCCACGTCGATTTCGATTGATGCGGTTGAGGGAATGGCGGCTCATACTCTCATCCCTCATGTCGGATTTCATTCTTGGTATTCGGATTCCACAAGCTCATCCAGGCAAGTACACGAAAGGGTATCCTGGACTCAATCAGTCAACAAATAGGAAGGAAATACACACCAAAAGTCAATAATAAGAAACCTCCTTTTTCTTTCTTTGCTCAAACTTTTATTACAATTTAGGAAGCATGAAATCCAAGTTTATTACTTTAGGAGATATGAAACTCGGCTGAACAAATCAAATAAAAACATGGGCGGGGCGGGAACGTTGCAGTTACAGCCAAAAAGGTATTGTTTGATGATCATAATATAGTTAATTATTACAGAAAAAGAGAAAAGGAAAGTCTTTGTAGCCCTTTGTACCATTTATAACATGCTCTCCAAAGTTAGACCAAGTGCGAAAATACGGAAATTACTCATTTTAGATTTCTGAGCTCATGTGCCCTCCATTACTCATCAACTGACGTCCTCCATGCTTCCCTTTTTCGCCAAGAATGCTTTGGACTTGTCGATTTTGTGACATCTCATCCACCCGACGGGTTGTGCGTACATGCCGTGCGTTTCGGTGATTAATGTGTTCTTTACGACATGGGAGGTAGAACGGTGCCCGCTCTTCCTGTTCAGTATTCTACAGGTTTCTTTTAAACTTTTGTCGATAGGAATCCCCCGGAGATTCAAAGGTAAAAGTTCAGTTGTTGTTTTCCACGCCTGTTCTTCCAACTCCTCGCCTTCTTTTACAGAATTCAAACATTATGAATCTTAAATTTATGATGGGCGATACCTTCAAAAGGCGGGATTTGGCACGTGCATGAAGGGCGTGTGTTCCTATGGATAGGTAGTGCGATGGAATCTAAAATAGAACTAAAGGTAAAGGTAAAGCTAAAATTAAAGGAGCCTGTGCGAATATTTGCAAGGTAGGCGGTTTAGGCAATGTAGGGAAGGTAGGGAAATGGTTTGTTAGAAATGTAATAGCAAAGCTTTATGTTTGCACACGACCGCTCTTATCACCCGACTGAAATGACAGGAATCAAAAACTGGAGAGTCTCGTAAAGTGTATTTAAGACGTTATAAACTGGAGTCTCTTGTGGTGTCGTATTCGAGAGAGCTCATAATGTGGTAGAGACATCAAATTAAATGATGTCTTCCTTCCCCGCAAGTCTTCTCCTTTATCAGGACCTTGTGTAAGCACCAAGAGATTACAAATCCGTCTACTTTCTCCTTTTCTGTTACCAATAACAAACAAATCCATCTTAGCTTTCACTTTCCTTTTGAAACTTTCCTGCTCCAGATGCAATTACTTTGGTGTCTCAGTAGTCTTTTGGGCTTAAGCTTCTTCCCTGAACAAGTTCCCTCTCCAAACCTTAACAAACAGTCCTAAATAGCAAACCTTTCATGAAATATAATTTTATGCAAACTTGAGATTCAGGAATGTGCAATCCCAGCTCTTTGTTGCTCATAAATATTCAAAGACTACTTTGATTGGTGGAGTAATTAATAGCCCAAGCATTTTTGAGATGCTTCAACAAAGTTTGATTAAGCTCTCATTTGAAATCAATAAAGTGTCCTCTGGGATACTTTTCTTGCCATCATCATCATCCATGAATTTCCATCCATTTGAACACCAAAGGATAATGGAGAAATCAATTTCCTACTCTTAGAGTAACCAAGCCTTGATTCCATTGTTATTCATGTGGGGAATGTCAAACGGAAGTTCCATTAGACTTTTCTAATAATAGGGATGGCCATTACTGGCTAAGTTTGTCTCCTATAAGTGGTCCAGATGCCCTTTTTAAAGGTTTGTTTAAAACACGGAGTCACACTGAGCTTTTGCTTAGGATGCCATGAATCGTTAAGAATTGAGGTTAGGAGACTCAGTAGAAGCAGGAACACCAAGAGACTCATTTGAATTCAAAGAATCCGCCATTCCCTCAGAATACCGCCTTTATTCACAAGTCATGGTTTGTGGGCGGGTGTTTCTAATTTTATGGACTCATTCCTTTAAAAGGGACTTTCAGACAAATCTGACTTTGATGCTAAAGCAGGCTCTTAGACTCGTTTTTGCTTTCTCTGCGCTTTCACAGGATGAAGGCCCAAAATTGAATTTGAGAAGACAAACCTTTTCATTACTGGAACTTTATCATAAGTTCATTCCGTTCTTATACACAGGAAATTATGCCTTGGATTGTGCGATTCACTCTGCAACGGAAGCTTAAAAGGCTCATTACAATTTAACAAGAAATTTCATTTCCGTACTAATACACAATGCTACAAATCATTTCCTTATTTCATAACTTTCTTACAAGTTTGTTTGCTCATTTGATTTCGATCTGGAAATGAGCCATGATTAGCTAGAGACTTGTCAACAACAATTTTTGCTCGTTAGTTCCACATTACAAAGTGGGCTGTCAACCGATAAGAATCTGACGTCATGTTTAAACTTTTAGTCCCATGCGTAGGAAGCAACAAAGATCAAAACGATTCTTATCAGGAAAGACTCTCACGTCAAATGGATATTTTGCTTTGTAATAATAATAGGATGTGGTCATTCCTCTGAAATTGACGGGGAAATTGGTATAGGGGCTCCTTTGAGGAGGATTTGGACTGCGGAGAAAGTCCATTATCTGGAACCTCCAGTTGGGCAGTTCATGTCTCGTAGAAAGTGGAGCAAAGTCTGATCTGATTGCTTTGGCTTTATGTCATGTGACAGAATCACTCACACGGGGATTCCATCTTTGTACAAAACCTTCCTTATTCCCACAACCACTTTCAATGTGTATAAATCCAGTATAATAGAAAATGGTGAGCCATCTTCCCATACTCTCTCCGCATACTCTCAGAGGAATGGAGCTTTACTATTGGACCAGTCTCTCCCACAGGCCAGGAGTGATGCCCAGGTTTCGCACTCCATTCATAACAGTCAATAAGTGGGCCAATCTCCCAAATTGATTTTTCCATTAAGGAATGGGATCAAGAAAATGAATCAACCGTCACCGCTCTCAGAAAATGCAATCACTTGAGGAAACACAAAGGCGTGCGTGCACACGGAAACTGTTGGAATTGCGCGACTGTAGCTACTATTAAGTAATAATGTGTTGACCCTTTGTAGTGGTGTTGCTCCCCGGTCGTGTTCAATGGGCGACCTCACTTCTGGTGGCAGTCCTAACCTCAATGGGAAACAACCTCACCATGTTCCTGGTGGCATAGAATTCCCACACCACGTGACTATTCCCACTGCAGCTCCAAATCCAGGGTCTGGACTTGGTGCCAATGGTGCTCACTCTGGTGCAAGTCTCCCGCTCCCTCCTGCCACTTCTGTGACATATGAATTCTCACTAGCTCCGGTATCAGGGACGTTGGCCCCTGGCTGGCATCTTACTGCAGTTCAACGAGGTCTTGCAACCGCTGTGCCCTTGGCAGCAGCTGTGGCTCGAAGACGCCTACCCCGGCCACGACCCATTCGACCCCGATTCGGATTCACAGACAAGAATGATCAAAGAAGGGCAAAGTGTACGATAGTGGTGACAGCCCTTGCCCTGCTGGCAATGAGCATGCTCCTTGTCGGCATCACACTCCGCCTTGCCCCACTTATTGATGACTTGGGTAAGAAAACTCATCCGGTAGAGGACGACAAGACAAGTGACATGATGCTCTAAGCTTTTAGTCGTCCGCCTCTTTTTTTTTAAAATCCCTCCGTGCTTCTTTTCATTGCAGAACACAAACGACAGGAGTGACAATTCCCATTAAAACAAATTGTAACCTGTCAAGTCTCTCAATCCCATCACCTCCCTTTATCTCACAAAGTGGCAATTTACACTGAGAAAAAGTTCTCTCAATACATCCGACGGATTAAGGAGTAAATCCTCTTCCGTAAAGGTGAAATTGAAGTTCCCACGAGCTGTTGACCTAGTAATGACAGCACATGCGCGATGCTCACATTCTGATCATGTCAGTCCTGATTTGTTTTAATGGTGAAAAGGTGTGTTCACACAATGTTGGCATCGTTGCTCAGATTTTCTGGCATGGAATGGAGGATTAGAGACTGACCTGTCATCAAAGGACATCAAAGCCCCAGCAAAGACTGGTAATGCTCGTTAGTGCGCTCCAGGAAGATGAATGTTCCTCATCTGTTCTGGTTCTTTGGTCTGTCACTTTCCCCGAGTGTGTGACTTCAGATTTAGACAGAGACCTTGGATTCAGTCTTTGAACGTCTGCCAAGGCACGGATCGAGAATAACCTACTTGGACCGAGGAATGGTATTTTAATGGGATGCAATTACAGACAAAGCCAAGGAAGTGCTAAAATCCAATTCATGTGAAGTTTAAACCTGTCAATCTAGAAACCAATGCTAAGGTTATGTTTGTGTGTAGAATCCTTGAGAATCCTATTTTACACTCAAAGGAGAGTGAAAGCAGGGAAATGCAATTAATCGGAATCTACTATAGCTTGACAGAGGAAGCGAATTTGTTTCCGACTCGAAAGATTTATGAGTCTAATTTATTCAGTAGGCGCGTCAGACTGACAGCCTTTTCCCATTTGCCAATTTTAGCAAAGAACAAAGGACCAAGGCACAAAGAGGGCCACAAGTTTTCATTAAGGAAAGGCAACTTTGTTTCCGCCCGGACGGAAGTCCTTGTCGTCGGAAGCACTGCATTAAAGAGGTGACAAGTAAGAGTACATTCTCCACATACGGGATATTTGGACTTTTGAAACAATGCAAAACTGGGTTAGTAAAATGTCGTGTCACCCGGTCCTGTCCTGTTGAAAACCCGAAAGTCAAATACTTGTGTCCAAAGTATGCAAAACTTTTTCAACTTTGCATCAAGTCCATATCTTCTACCAGTGTGCTTAACTTTCATGGCCGTCATTGAACATTCTCTCGCATTGCTTGCTGCAAAGTTAAGTTAGTTCCCTCATTCATATCTCACAAGTGACCTTAGCCATATAGCTTTCTTCGTACCAGTCAATTCCGCCTTCTTCCATACAAGTTTCTTCCTGCAAAACTTTTTTTGACAGGAAAGTTTCTTCTTAAAGCGGAGGGAGGTGAGAAGAAAATTTAACTTTTATTTATTTAAACGTTAAGGGCGGATGTTTGAAGTTTCCACCCCCGAAATTCTTGTAAAAGGTACCCTTACCTTTTCCTTTTAACTTATTTGCAAAACAAGCTCTGAAAATGGCAAAAGTTCCTTCCTACCTTGTCCCCTTTGTAGCTTAAAAAGCACATAAAAGTTTTGTTTATTTTTTTTACTCCAAGACGAGAGGAGTTCAATTGGGTTGTGCAATTTCAAACGCCACCAGGGCCAAGATTTAAAATCATGGAGCCAATCTTTTCTTGGCAATAAGGAAATAAGAAATATTTTACACTTTTGGTCTGACACTGACAGAGTGGCTTTGATGAAGTTAGCTTCCTCTCGATAGCCCAAGGTTCTAGCCAAAACAGAGCTCTCCCAGACTCTTAACTTCCTTCCGGTGTGAGTTCAAAGTTAACAGCAGCTTGAAAAAGACCTTGTTCAGTCGATATCTTAAATCACACGTGAGTTACAAATAGTTTCCCTAGTTTCCTTATTTTGATTGGATTCTTCACACCTCACTGAATCATAATTGCTCAAATCATGTTTGACAAGACTCAACTTTTCTTTTTAAATTGATTTCCTATTTTAAGCGAAAGGAGTTTCTTATTTTATTATTCTTTTCGTAGAAGCAGCAGCAGGCTCGAAATAAGAGGAAAGTTTTGATGAAAAACTTGAAAAAGTTTCAAGTACTTTCTGCTCCAGCCTTTCCAAGGAGGTTTTGTGTATATATCGAGAAAGGTGTAAACTTGGCGTTGGTGTCTTCCCTTTGTGTTGAAACGGGTGTCTTGAAATCCATAAAATGAAGAGGTGTCGAAGTGTTACGTGCGTGGGACTTTCAACGAAGAAGATCTTCTTGAGTGACAAGAACCAGAGACAGGAGCGGTGGTCCCGATTAAACTTCAGCACAAGCAGCCTATGCTTCCAGGAGCTTCCTATGGAAATTCACAGTGGCCAAGGAAAAGAGGCGGATTAGGAAAAACTAACAAAGAAAGCTCTAAAGTCAACATCGCGAGTCATAAAGTTCATCCGCGAATCGGTTTGTATTACAAGGAAAATTTCCGAACACCACCAGCTATATAGGATGATCCCGTCAAGAGTCAACCTCCATGTTGGAGGACTCAAATTATTCAGTATTCCTGCAGAATTTGAACTACACCGCCACCACTACCACCAGTTCCAGAATCCAACAATCTACGCCCTCCAATTTACCAAGTTGAGCCTACCACGGACAGAGACGTGCTCAGTTGAAACAATTGTCAAATTACTTCAGGCTCCAAGTCCTCCGGATCATCATAAACGACGACGTCCGGTAGAATCTGGAAGCGCAGGCGCCTTGGTCCTCAAGGACTATCCTTTAGTGAAATCCTGGACAAGGAGGCTCACCATCTGGCTCAAGCCTTTGGTCTTGCTTCTGAATTACCCGTCTGAGCTGCACTTTGCAACAAGGGCATTCTTGATGACCATCGTCACAGCTCTTGTACTCGTGTCTATGACCGAGAATTTGACCTATGGTGATTTGCTTGAGGCCGGGGTAGCTGTGTTCCCAGCTCAGACACCAAGGATCGGGGTTGAGCTTGAGCATAGGGTTTGCTAAGTTCCGTTCCAGCAGACAGCAGACTGTGATTTGTGTCGAATAGGCGGGTAGGCAATCATTGTGATTACGTTAGAGGAAGATTGACCACACCCTGCAGTGTTGAATTTAGAATTCAGAGATTCAAGATGGAATGAAGCTCCGGGAGAATATAGAATGGATCCTTTGACTCCAGTTCCAGCGTTCCATTGAGAAAATAATCATCGTTGACAATTCCATTTGGAAGTAAAGAGGGGATTAACCTATGAATCTCATCTTTATTTGCTTTTTACGCTAAGATTGAAAGGAAGTTAGCGTCTAGGGAAGAATTTTCAATGAAGGCAGAACAAAGAAGCGGCCCAAGTGAAAATCAATACGAGGACAGAAGACACACACACTCTCATCTCCACTCTCCGCGTTTGTACTCTTGTCTCCATTTTATATAGAAAAAGAAAGTGGAGCTGACTTTCTCCTTTCCTTTTCAAGTGTACTGATCCCTATGCTTTTACCCCAAAAATTCTTTTCTAAAAAGGAGGGTTTTAACCCCCTTTCAAGCCTTGTGTTCCTGGTGGTTCTCCAAATAATCCACTTTTGCCCACTCGTCCGAGGAACGATAAATTCAGAGAATAGTGCCATCATCCACGGGAAAAGCCTCCTTGACTTTTACATTTGAATTTATTCTTCCTTTGTTTGGCTTATTGCAAAAAAGAAAAACTTTGACAAACAACAAACAACGGATTTAGAGAAGAGTTAAGGAATTGCGGTGGAAGTGAATTATTATTGGTTGAGTGTAATTGCTCAGAAGAAAAAGGGGAAAATCCAGCGAAGTTTATAGCTGAATCCTGAAGTCCTTGAAAGTTGCAGAGTTCAAAATTAAAGGTAATGCTCTATGGCCATGAGATATTCGAGAAGTTTTCAATTAGTCCACAGGAGCAACGGGATTGGTTAGGAAATTCCTCATCCACTTGATGTTGACTCTTGAGCGCAACACTTTGTTTGCACAAGAGGAAAATGGAGGAGAGTGGGAATGATCAAAATTGTTATTTGCACGGGTAATAACAAAAAAAGTATTTTCTGCTCCCCTTCAGTTCAGTTTGGCCAAACTCTGGGAAAATCAATTTTGGTTTGAGATTAGAAGGGCGCAAAAGTTGTGATGCGGAATGGTGACAATGCAGATATGCCTTCCAGTGTTTATCTAGAATTCTTTGATCTCGTGGTAGTTTACAATGGAACAGGAAAATATCCGCACTGGCACGTTTCCTTTCAACCCTGTGAGAATTTTCACCTGTTTTCATGAATATTCGGAGGATCTGAGGATAAGATTGGATTCTTGCAGAAAGGCTTTTGCGACGGAAGCTTGCTTTGGTTTCGTTCAGAAAATAACGAATAACTCTGCCTCTAACGGATTGGCTCTCCGCCTGTAACTTCCGTGTTGTTTGCATTATTTCCAATCTGAGTCCATTTTCTTTTTAAGGCGGTAGTAAATTGAAATCATGGTGACAAGGGAATCTTGTCGGATTAGACTGATTCCTTTTGTCACCTTCAGCACGGGAAGAGTTGATCAATTCCAAGAGACAGGCAGGAAGCATAATAAATTATTCTCAGTCTCCATTGGGGAATTTCACTTTCATTTAACTTTCCGCAGCAGTCAGTCCAACAAAACTTTTTCCAAAAGTAGTTCCATTTCCGCCTGAGCCATTTACATAAGTATACAAAGTTGGGGAGAAAATGTTGGAACAAGTTAAGGAATAAATGAAGGATGTCCATGGGGGTAATAGGACGATCGTAAGGCCAAAGGACCGTCGTCCTCGTCCATGGCTATGACCATTACAGTCTTTATACGACCTTTTATGCTGACGTACGGTCCACGTGATTGACCCTGGATGCCGTGTGCCTGATGTCCATGATCATATCATTAGGTCCAAGATCGAAACTCAATGGACTCCCTTTGCTCCTTCTAAACGAGCTCTCGAATATCTCAGGGTCTTGTCTAACTGTGTTGGAGAACCAACTGAAATTTCTTTCCTTATACAGAGAGACTCTGACGGAAGACCACCAGCTGCCGTGGCAGTCGCAAGCTTCTGCTCTACTTTTTCCCTTGGTGGTTCACGGAGATTTCCATTTCCCGGAGAGAAAGTCTTTAGCCTCTTTAGCAAGGAGTTGGCCCAAATCTCCTTTGGGATTGGCGATGAAATGAATCTAGGCTGAGAGGGGAGACTTAATGAAATACAGGAGAGAACCTAGATTATTAAGGACCCGCATCCACCACGTGCAAAACTCAAGAAGACTAATCCACTCGCACGCTCTACTGACAGAAAAGTCCTCCATTCTGAAATTAATGGAAAGTGAATTAATGAAGTCAATATGAAGTGGAAATGAGAAAAATCAAAAAATGGTGCCAAGAGAGTTTCATTCTTCGAGTAATCAAGGATTCACAAAGACTGAGTTTCCAGTTCGCCTGAGTTTTGTTCCTAATCAATCCAATAATCAAATGAAGTCTCAATCTTACTTTTGAAGTGAGTTAATTGAGTTTAAACTTTTTGGCAGCAGAACGCGGTTTTTTTACTCCAGAACTTTTGTGAAATACTGGAAAAAGAAAAAAGGTTGAAGAAGGGCTCTTCTTCCGTTGGTTCCGTAGTCATCGTTTGGAGAACAAAAGGAGGTTCTGTCATGGAGGGAAAATCGAAAGTGGATGATTATGATGGGGACGATGAGGGGAAGACGAGCAGTGGAACTGAAGAGGAAGACAATGCCAAGAACAAAGAACTCCAGACATCAAGTCATCAAGTCTCCACCAAGGAACCTGGTGATGACGACGTCGGAAAATCAGAGACAATCCGGAAGTTATTAAAACAAACTTTACCCGCGGGAAGTGCGGGTGGCTCAAATGAGCCAATTGACCACGTTGGAGCTCATTATGATGACTCGACGGATAACAACAAAGAAATCATCATGGGGAAATTGAGGTCAATGACCTCCACGTGTAATTCCAACGGAGTTTCCAAACGACCAGGAGCTAAATCAGTTCCATTGGAAGACGCGATGAAGATCCAATCAGTTGATGAGACGGCCGGGCAGGCGGGTAACAACAGGTCACCAGTCAGACGTATTTCCCCACCCCACACGGCCCTTACCAAGTCCCACTCAGTTTCCAATCAGGATGGCAACGAGAGCGAGCAGAGTACTCGAAAATTGTCATCATCCATGACTCACTTGTCTGCCGTTAGTCAATTATCCCTTGACGTTAATAATCTGACGGGCTTCCTGTGGCCCGAGGCAGAGTCGTAATATCTCAACAGGATCCTTCAAAGGACCCCGCCCTCGTCACGACGGATCTGGCAATTCATCACTGTCACCAAGTCCATCACCACATAGTCGGAGGAATGACATCGATCCGTTAGCTCTACGACGATTCTACTGGCTCCAGCGGACTGGCGGCGTGAGTGAGAGTAGTGTTGGAACCACCGCGAGCAAATTGAATCTTCCCAACAGCAGACAAGCATCGGTTCGGAGTGGCAAGAGTAACTCTAGTTTTAAGGGCAGGCCCCTTGTTCGAGATCCACTCTCAAGCTCCTTCTATCGGAACTGTAGAAGTATACTCATTTGCTTTCAGCATGGATGTGAAGAATCAAACACCTATGAAGGATCTACCACCACGTGAGCGGCGACATCGGAAAGTAGGCTATGCCATCATCATCGTTTCATCACTGCTCCTCATGTTAGCTGTCTTGTGTGTCGTTATCTCTCTCCATTTCTCATCTCTTGGCGGAAAGTCGAGTGGGCGAGGAATGTTTCATAGTGATGCTCATCATAACCACACATATCCATATTCCGGTAAGAACCCTAGGGTATCTTGGCCTTCAATTCCAAAACTAACCTAATAACAAACTTGTACTAAACCTAGTACTAAAGCTTGTACTAAAAGTGTAATAAAAATCTAACAAAGTTTGGTCGCTTTGGTCATTTGGGCAGCAGCGGAATGTTCTGGATTTGCTGACTAAATCATTTCCCCATTAGGGTCGTTTTCAATCCATTCCTGAAACTGTCCTCACTCCACTAAAGGACGGGGTCGTTGAGAGTCATTTACCTCCGTTTGGAATGACTTCCTCATACGTTCTTTCACCCTTGCCGTGTAATGTACGGAGAAAGTCAGCCAGAAAATTAACTTTCTCGTCTGGAGGGTGAAAGTTGCTTCCAAGTTGAGAATCGCTTTCCACCAAATGTTGTTATTACAACTTTCCTTCAAACCTGGAACACCCCTCATGTCCTTTAGTCGTCAGATGAAGAGGAGTGGCGCTGTAATGCTTAAATGTCTCCGTTAGAACATAACACACGGCTCTAGTCCAAGTCCACTTTAATCCCAACCACGGAGACTAAAACTAAATTACTTCCGAAACCTTTTCTCTGTCGGTGGCTTGAATTAACTCAGCCACTCTGGCGGTAGCTCCGCAGTAGCCTTAGCTTAGTCCTAAAACTTTCTCATCTTTACTTTATCCAGTTCTACTGGAAGTGGAGACTGGAGGAGGAGGCTGTCAAATTAAATTGAAACTAATCAAAACATTAAACTAAACTTATTTTAGCACCTTTTTCCAATTAAGCTCATTTTCCGGGTTCCCGTGTTGTTACCGTGGGGGGTTTACTTTCGTGAGGCCTAATTCAACGGTACCACAACCTTTGATGGCGTTGTAATTCTCAAACTTTGGCGCCTAATAGACTCTAGTTGTAAATTGTGTCCGTATAATAAACTTTTGCACAAGCTTCCTTTTACTGATGAATATTTACACACGCAATGGGGTTGGGAGTGAAAAGTTCATAGGGAAGAAGGTGTTCGTGTGTAAGGAAAAAGAGTTAATTGGGTTGAGTCATTTGAGCTCTTAATGAGGACTGGGCATAGGGTTTGAAAGTTAATTACAATTGGTGTGGCCATGTTTAATTGCAATGTCACACGTGGCGTTGTGGTTGAGTGGCTTATTTTCATGGTAGCCGTTTGTGGGCAGGGCAGCCGGGTAACGCTAAAACTTCAACTATTCCTTTCTTTTCACTCCGGAAAGAGTGAAAACATGCTGGGGAAAGTTAATGAGTTTTCCTGATGACAATCCAAACGATTCCATTTGTAAAAGCGAATTGCTTAATTCCCTAGTCCAGAAGTATAGGCGTGTCGAGTTTAGTCTCTCCTCCATTTTTCAAGTGAGAATTAATGCCCCTCAGACGAGCATTCCATCCATTATTGTGCGTATAAATCCATTCAAACCACGACGCTCTTTTTTAGCTTCAGTCACGTTGAATTAAACTCATTGACTCTATTGAACTCTTACGACGACGACGACACGACCGTTCGTTCTAAGCCACCGCTTTGATGAAATTAGAAAACCAGCTTCCAGCGCAAAAGACAAAAGCGTACAAAAGTGCAGAAAAATCGGGTGGAGAAAAGGCTAATAAGGTTAACAACCTTGGAGCGACCGCCCGTATTTTCTGAGTTACCGAAGCGTGTATTTAACCCGAAAATCTGCGTCAGGCGTTTGGTCTAATTTAATATATTTCTCATTTCCGGAGGAAAGAACCCGGAGAAAATTACGTTCACGCGTTTTCTTCCGATGGGAAAATGAAAAGTGGAAGAAGTCCTCACCTTTCTTCAATATTTTCTTTCGAATTTTGCACCTAGGACCAGCAGAGCAAGTGGCGAAAGTCATAAATCCATTTGCATTTTGCTTTCTCTCTTTCCCTACTTTCACTTTTCTTCCTCATCTTCCCAGGAAATTGAACTTTAAACTTCATTTCCAAGTTTAACACTTCAACTACCTCGAAGGGAGTGTTAGGGAATTTCCAAATGTCAGGTTTATCTCCACTCTGTCGTTCCGGTTGAAACGATTTCCTCATTTTAAGCTTTAAACATGGCCCCCACTTCGGCAACTGTGTTACGACACTCATTAATTCTTCCGCCCATTGTTCAAACTTTCACCGTTGATTGGACTCTGCAAGTTCATTTGTTTCAACAAAGAAACAAATGTGCCTCGTTACCTCTTAATGAAGGAATGGACTCCTTTTTTGTTTATTTAGTTGTTAATTCCGCTAGAGGCGCGGGTGATTAATTATGAGATCATTATAAGAATTCTAATGTCTGCTCCAGACTTCTAATCAATCTCTGCAAACTCCTAATTCTACTTTTCTGTCTTGTTTGCATCCCTTCTGCTCTTGCTGAATTTGCTACTGCTGTCGAATTTTGCTTTAATGCTTTACTTTTACTACACGGGACGGTGAGAGTCTCTCTTAATTGATTCCGTCTGTTGATTTTCACCAGTGCGAAAGGAGAACGAGGAGCTACTTCGTTCGATTGTCCAAACACCGTCGTCACTCAATGTCTCAACCACTTCGTCCAATAACGGATTCATCACATCGCCTTCCCCACCCCCGCCCCCACCAGAGTCCTTACGGGAAGCCACCGCTGGCAACAATAACATTATTAGCATTAGTAATCTTCACGTTGAGAAGCATCGTGGGACCAGAAAAACCACGACAAAAACCACAGGACCGGCAGTGGTTGCTACATATTTCCCACGGCGACTGCGCCTCAACGACTCAACAGACAGAAGCACTCCTGGCGGCGAATGGGACAATCCTATCCTGTCTGGGGGCCATGACACTTCCAATTTGTACAAGACGGAAAAAGAACCTCCTGCAAGGGAATCCGGAGGACATGAAATCCTTGAAGACAGAGACGAAGCCATGTCAGTTCCTCTCGCAGGAGGCTACGGATGATGAGACTTTAATTTAAAATACGTAAAATACGACATTGTTCCTTTTTCACAAATGAATCTCCTTTGAAGTCAATCTCAATGAAGAAACACAATTTCATTAGTTGCACAACATTATGACAATGACAGGTTGAAAGGTTTACATTTATAAAATGTTTGACTCTCATCAGGAGTCGACATTTGTCAGTCGACTTTTTGAAAGTTTAATGGTGCTTTACTAAACGTTATTCTTAAGGTAGAAAGGACAATCAAAATTTGTAATTTAGCAATTTAAGCTTGTTCTTGTCGTCAATATGTTGACGGTAACGCACATAAGTTCGAATACTCTTTTGATCGAATGCGGAATTATCAAGAATGTGATATATTTCAGTTTGCAGATTGCAATAAGACAAAACAACCGATGAGAATTATATACGTACAGTTGACCTTAAGGTCAATTATAATTATTGTGTATAGCTATAAGATTAGAAAATGCTAAAATACGTAATGCTACCGCCTGTAACTGTTATGCATTTTGAAGTACAAAGGGCAATTTAGTATTCGAAAGTACCTTTTTACCAATGCCCTAAACTCTAGTTAAAATTAACAAGAATCGTAAACTAAAGTGCCCCCTTGAACCTTGAAGTCCCCGTAAAGTATATGGATAGCAAAATGGCTTAAAACGAGCTAAGGTTAACTCATCGTTGTTACATGTGTTGAATAGTCGTTAAAATAATTAGAAATGGCAAACGTTATTAATAAAAATGGTGTAAACTTTTAGAAAAAAATGGCCACAATTGATACGAAATCTAAAGAGAAAGAGAGCGCCTCATTTGACTAAGTTTTGGGGGGAAGAGTGAGAAAACTCAGGAAGGCGGGAAGCGGGAAAGTTCGAATTTATTGATAAATAATTTAAAAAAAAAACAGGCAAAAATCAAAGCGTCAATTTTCCTTTGTTGAGTAAATCAAAATTAATCGACACTTCGATTACTTAATTGGGATGATTGGTAATGTATACCTCCGGTGAAGTGGAAAGTTGACATTCAACTGAGGAAAAGGGCTACGCAATTGGCTAACTGAAGGGTACCTTTTGGACTGTCATTTTCGACGAGTCATTGACGAGTAAAAGCTAAAAATTATGAACACACTTTCAATTGCAGTTGCTAATTTGGGTTTTGTTTTTAGACTATGGAGGAGGACAATATTCATCTTCAATTAGTAACTCCTACGGATGAAGACACACCTGCACAGATAATGGAAGCAGATGATGATGACCTGATGACATCTCCAACTAAATCAGTCTATGACCATGGAATAAACAGTAGGATAGAGGCAGTGGTAAAGGAAGACTTGCTTTCAGCATCGTCACCAGAATTCCATGCAGATGATCATGGAACAATGACACTTGAAAATCATCATGAAGTTAAAATTAACCCGGACATTGAGGGCATAGGTGTGGATGAAGAAATCTCATCGGAAGATGTTACCTACGAGAAGGCTCAAGACATGATAGATAAGGAAGAGGAGCCGAAGATTGAGCAGTTTAGTGACCATGATCCATTCCTTCAAAATACTGATCGAGTATCTTCGGTTGAACACGAAATGAAAGAAAGTAAATCCAGATTGGATGGGTTCAGTGAAGAATTGAAGATACTTCAAGCAGAAGTCAACATAGTTTGTGAATGGATAACCGATAATTTCGGTGGGTTGGTTTGCATCTTATCTGTCATAATGGGAATTGATTTAAAGTAATTGACAAGTTGTGTGATTCACAGGTGTGGAACTCATTGACAAGGCTTCCCAGTTGTTCAAACATATCCATGATTTTGATGAAATAGAAGAAATATCTCAGTCTTTATCACTACTGAAGAAAGGGAAGTCCAGCGTGAGGCGAAGTGCCAGACGAAAACCTGTGAAACCAAAAAAGGTTACAACACCTTCACCTGCAAAACGAGGGAAGCGGGGTCGTGGCCGACCCAAGAAGAAAGCAGATTCTGAGTCTTCCGAATCTGATGACGATGATGATGTCATCGAGGTTGATGGCGAAGATTTCTTTGATCCTCCTGGTAAGCCATATTGCATTTAATTTAGATGATTTTACGCCTCACTTTTTGTGCAAAAACAGAGTGTGTTCTAAACACGGATGTAGAGGAAGAGTTCTTCAAGGAAGAATCCAAACCAAAACGAAAGCGAGTTCGGAAACGAACCCCAAAGAAAGTATTCCAAGTTAAAGTTGAACATGAAGGTATAAAGACAGAAGCAAAGGATCAAGAAGGTGAAGTGGATGACAACGATGGTAAGTAAAATTTTAATTTTAATACATCACGAAAAAGTATTTACGATACACAGATGCAGAAGATGGAAAGAAAAAGAAGAAATGGAAAGCTCAACCGCGTAGTTTGCAATGCGAAGGTACGATCACTGATCAGTTGGGTGTGAAATAGTTAAATTATATACCAACTTTGCTAGAATGCGGCAAGATATTGAAGGCTGATTCTTCACTGCGATGGCACATGTTGATGCACGCTGACCTCAGGCCGGTGGAATGTATGGAACCAGGCTGTGGAAAAACCTTTCGAGATAAGAGTAAATTGGCTCAGGTAATTACACCGTTCAAAATCTTAAAACGTACATTTACAGTGTCGCACTTGACCTCATTATCGCTGATTTTTCACTTTTCAGCACCAGAAAATACACAATGGAGAAAAGTCTGAGAAATGTCGATACTGTGGTAAAGACAATTTCCAAAATTAACCGAATGAAACTACATTTCTCATAATTATTGTTTAGATCGTGGCTTTTTACGGAAGAAAGATCTGATAGTGCACGAGCGAACTCATACCGGAGAGAAACCCTACGCTTGTCCTAACTGTTCAAAGACTTTTAATATCAAAGATCATCTAACAATTCATCTGCGTGTTCATACTGTAAAGTCCAGCATCCGTTGTATTTCGAGTGCGTTCATTTATAATTTTATTTTACAGGGAGAAAGGCCTTACAAATGTCCGACTTGTGACAAGGTAAGGTCCTTTGTATTTGCATTTACATCAAAATATTTCTGAAATTTTTGGTGTTTATAGGCATTCTCTCAAGCGAATTCTTTGCGAATCCACAAGAAAATACACTTGAAGCAGGCCAATGACTATGTTCCAGCTCCTCGGAAGCCACGAGCTCCAAGGAAAGCCAAATCTGCCATTCCTGTTCACGAGAATCCACCTAGCCCTGCTTCCCTTTCTATCCAAACCATCGACCTCCGTGGTGAGCGATCGGGCCTAGAGGATACAAAAATAATTAGCCTCCAAGAAGCTGCTGATATCGCTGTGCCATCCTCTCCTTCCACCACCATCGAGCAACATTCCTCACTTGTCCAGACTTTCTTCCAAGCTCAAACTCTCAATTTAGTTGACCCTGTCCAACAAGCGTGGAACTTTGTCACTACCCCAAATGCTGTGGCAGTAGCTGCTGCCGCAGCTGCCGTCGAGCAACAACAACATCATCAACATCACCACCAACAGCAGCAGCAACACCAGCAACATCATCATGGGACTCAGCCCTTGTCACACCAAAGAGGATTCAACAACCAAACCATAGGAGCATTGAGTCATCTCAGTGTCGTCCAAGGTCACGGCGGTGGAACAACGACGTTCAAGCTCCAACCAATTGCATACCATCCACATACTCAACAGCAGCAACAGCAACAACAGACTCAGCAACATGCGCAGAATATCAGTATAATTCGAAACCCACTTCCAGGACAAGCGAGCTCGTTTGTTCCAGCACAGTTCCATGATCCAAACACTTTCAGACACTTCCCTAACTAAAACCTCTTCTTTTTTAGCCTGTCCAAGGTGTCAAGTTCCCCTGTGCCATACTTGCAAAATGCAATTTGAGATTATCACATTTTTTAAAAAAAATATCCTTCCGCCTCCAGTAAAAGAGTTTTAACCTATTTTAATTTTCTCGTTTTCCAATTATCGTATTAGTTAGTGTAACCTTTTGTAATGTTAAAAGTCAAATTAGAGTTTTTGCTAGCTTGCCTTTGAAGAAATAAAATATTGTAATTAATTTTACATAGTTTATGACTCACTACTTGTTAAGCTATAATGGTTAGTTTTATTTTCAGTAATTAAGTTTAATTTCAACATGGATGCACTCGGATGAATGGCAAGGTCAGTACAACTTTGAAATTTAACATTAATTATGATATTTGTTTATATTTCGTAACTGAATTGTAATTCATATGAAGGTGGTGGTGTTTCTGGACCTCCTGTGGAAACATCGTCCATCAGTCCTTCAGATTTTTCAAGATCCTCTTCTTTGATGCTGTTCTTGTACGGTGTTCCGTAATTGTTGGTATTTTGCGGAAGCGGAAGGTAAATTGCCACGTCATAAGGCGGTGGCTTCAAATGATGTTGGGCCATTTGATGGCAACCATGGGCGTAGCTGTAGCACCTCCTTGTTCTTCCAGGCCCTCCTAAGCCACCGTCTAAAATGTAGCGGTGATGATGGCTGATTCGTTCACTCACACCGCTTGACCTCCTCTCCGAGTAAACACTCAAAGAGGCCTGTCCATTTTCCACTGGGACAATGATCTCATCTTCAGATACAGAGATGAGCGTTGTCCCACTGCCATGCCTGCTGTCACTAGCTGCACTCGATTCCTGCCGGGAGTTGATTATGTGCTGTCGAAACTGCTGTAGGAGGTATTCATTTGTGCGCTTGCGCAAGCAAGTGACTCCAGTTAAGAAGAGACAAAGGGCAAATGCAATAAAGATGACTTCGGACACGAAGAAGAAGGATATTGATGTTTTCGTCTGTTCCGAATTTGAAGGTAGTGAGGACGATGCCCTCCTCAAGGCATCAATGACCCCGGGAAATTCGACGACAAACTTCCCTATAACCGTGCACAGGAGGATGAAGCCCATGAAGCAGAGCGAAAGTCCGAGTTTCTTTGAAGTAAAGCAAGATCTGCGTATGGGCTGGTCTGGTGGAAACGAAGCTCTGAGTTCTTCGTCCAATTCATCCAGGGCTTCTTGTATTGCGGGATCTGGGATTGGCGGGTAGTGTGATGGTCGCCGTGGTGCTCGAGACGGACCTTGATGATTTGCGTAGTGGTAGTGACGTGGAGACAATCTTTCAGTTGACCCTGTAATACGCAACAGAGTCCGAGTGAGACTCCTTTGACTATTTAGTTAGATTTAGAATAATTCAATTCAATTCAACTACCACGTCGAGAATGCGTTGGGATTAATGTATTTGATGAATGTGGCCGAAGTACCCCGACATTACTGCGCCGCTCTCGTCCAAAAGCTGAACTTGAAAAGGTTCCGCCTGTTTGAATTCCAAATCAATGTTAAACTTGAACTGTTAAGTTTCTGAGACTTACTGCTGTAGAAATTCGGTCTTCTTCTCCCATGTTGGAACGATGTTGATCTCTTGTCAATCCAGAAATGCATTCCAAGATTGAGGCCAAGGACAGGGACTAGACTAATAATTAAGGACAACACCCCACTCGACAGAGCTATGGATACTGAGACAAAGTGTGGAGATGAATCCCATCTTCCAAAGATTGAGATTCTGGAATGATTCTTCACCTTGATTCCCAGGCTCACATTGCGAATCTGTTGCTCCTGGAACAACGGAGAAAGTGCAAATCCGGAACTATTACACCTCTCGGCTCTTGCAAAAGAGTCTGCTCTCTGCTGGTGAAAATCGATTTTCTTCGCTTCTCTTCCTGTCACAGACATCTGCGAGAAAATAGAGAAAACAAGAATCTACGCCATATAAAAGCGAAGACTCTATACACAGGTTTAACGCCTGACTTCCTATCTGCTCAAATTATACGAATTTATGATCCGGATTTGGATGCTTAAATGAATAGTTTCAATTGATGACCAACGAAAAGCTGAGACAGCTTAACTGAGACTCCTTATCGTTTTTAATTCTTGTGCTTATCTGCCGATTTTACACTTCTTTGCACAGTGTTTCATTCCGTTGAATGCATTTTGTGTTTATAAGAGCTTCACCGGGACCTGTGACAGTGAGTAACTCTGACAGGGTACAAAGCAGACCAAGTTCTGGAACTTTCGAACATGTTACTCGAGGTCAGAATTTCGGCAGAGTCTGCAACGTCCAGCGTCCAACGTCCATCCAGATTACTGAATGAGTACTGAATGAGAATGAGTAAAAACAGGTCTTTTCCATGTCAGAGTCAAATTTTAATATGAACATGATGCCATAATGTATTTTACATGAAACCGTATAGGAAAGTCAAGTTGGAACGCCTTTGAAACTGAAAGTTAGATCAAGGATATATATTTTGTGTTAAAAACTAATCAAGTATCAGCAATTTTCGAATTCCATTTTAACGTATGTAAATGTTGTAACCCTGTTCTTGATAGCCTGATAGTGAATCCAGTTCTAGGACGGAGTCATTGTTCCTCCGTCCATTCCCATTTTCATTGCTTCCATCATTGCTTTCTTCATTTTCTTGTTCCCCAAGTTCCTTCTTTGGGAAGTGAGCAAAAATCCAGTGTATCCTTTGTCACCAAAGCAGACGGTTGAGAAAGTAGAGCTTTTATCATACCAAAGAAATTTGCCCTTCCATGAACCATCTCCTTCGATTGATTCTTCAATTGATGTTTTCCTGGTACTATTTCCGTCTAACCCAAAGGATGGCAACCTGCTATCAGGCGAGTCACTTGGATCTCTAGTACAGGTATAAATGCCATAGTCGTCAAACTTTCCACACATTGAAACTGCAGTTTTATCACCCGAAGTCCATTTTGTCTTCATTTCGCCACCCACAAATTCCCTCTGAAAGGTCAGCTTCGAAAATACATTCTGAAATTCTTTGTCGGTTTTGATGAGTTTTTTGTATCCTATTCGGAGGTAGATGAAGTCAGCCCATAGTTGATTTGACAAGATGAAATATCGCTGCTTTGCAAGCGTACTCTTCAAACCGTCATTTAACGGAATTCCCTTATTCCCAGTACATTTGCATTTGTTACACTTTGGATCTTTCAGGTTCTTCCATTTCCAGTCTGAATCTTTGGCTTCGATTAGAATAGCAGCGGCTAAGACCAATATGACGGCGACGGATTTCAACATGGCGTAAAACCTTAACGTTTGGACGCTAAATGGCGCAGATCTACTGGAGACCGGAGTTTATAAAGTACGGATATGTTGTAACCTATTGATTTCGCACGTTGATGGAATGAAGCACAGCTCTTGTCTATTAGTTAAACCAAAGCAAATTAGAATATAGTTTCTATTTCACCCAGACTGTACGCACTTAACCCCATTAACTTAAATAGGAATTAATATTTATAAATTAGGTAATAAGCATATCAAATGAACTCATGGGAACGGCCTCCTTTTCTAATTCGGCAGGCTTTCGATTATGACAATTTTCATTACTCGTCAGAAGGATTTCTGCAGCTTGTATTTTCTAGTCTAACCTAATTTCACTGTCTAATGTAAATCAGCGGTATAGTCCCCTATGAATATCAACCTCTAGCTCTGACCAAGTTCGCAATATGGGGGCATATGGCAGTGATTTTTATTTCCCGTTGGTACGGTGTGTGAATTAAATATTCACGCAGAGATAATGCGATAATGTCTAGTTAATGTTCAAGAATAAGCTTCTTCCTGTAGCAAAGTATGAAGTGATATGTTGTAAACTAATCAGGATGTATTCCATTATCTCCGTACCAATCCGTCGACAAAGTGGCATCCATCCCGTCTACCCCGACCTCTACCCGATACTTTCTGACCAATGGCCATTTTTATCTTCACCACACTGTTAGAGTGTAAAGGAGAATGGGAATACGGAAGCGACATAAAGACTTGGAATAGTTTATGTAAATCACCAAATGATTCGCCGTGCAACTATTGATTTGTAATTATGAAGTAGCGGAAGCATTGTACTCAACACATGTCTAATAGACGTTTGATTATAAGGAGTATATAACGACATTTATTTAGCGTCTAGTAGATTCTCACTTTAGTGTCTTTTTCATTTTAAACTGGAGTACAATTTCAAACAGCTAAATATATTTCGCACTTTTCAAAAATTAGGATTTTAAACAAGCAAGCGACAAACAAAATTGAAAAAGGTTTAGTAATTTAGTTTCAGTTGTCGATACGGACGATGGACAAAGCATTTACGTCAAGTAGTTTCCGGTACTTAATTGTTACAGAATTTGATAGCACTTGACTTTCTGCGAATCGGCTGTTATAAATTAAAAGGTCAAAATTGTTGTATTAGTATCAAAAAAATTACACGTGTGGGCTTTATCAATCAGACTAGGAATGAATTAGCTTTGAACGTCAGAAGCATTGAAGTTGTAACTTCCTCAGCTTTCTGATAACGATCAAACAATTGTCCATGATTTAGATTAGTCTGATTCTTTTGCTAAGTGCTTCTGAAATTAATTAATCACTTAATCGAGATTCAGGTATAAATACAAAGAACAAAATAATAACCACCAACATAAATTTTACTTCGTGATTAACAGCTTAACAAACTTCTATAGTTTTTAACCGTTTGGGAATTATGAAGCTGGCATTACTAGGCGTGCTTACCCTTGGTGTCTTCGTATCTACCACTCCGGGTAAAGACGGCGCTGATAATGCTTTTGAATCCATCAATTTATTATCTTTTTATTTCAGTGAAACACCATGCAACAGATTGGAAGTTAATTGAAATGATACACAGCGGTACAGTACAATGTAGTCCTAATATTCCAGAATTTCCTGGATTCCCTGAGATTCCTCAAATTCCTGGATTCCCTGAGATTCCTCAAATTCCTGGATTCCCTGAGATTCCTCAAATTCCTGGATTCCCTGAGATTCCTCAAATTCCTGGATTCCCTGGATTTCCTAAAACTTATACCATTTCTGAATTTCCTGAGATTCTATGCATTCCAGAAATCCCTATTCCAGAAATACCTGAAATTCCATTTCCAGAAATCCCAGATTTCGAAATTCCAGACATCCCTGAAATTCCATTTCCAGAAATTCCAGACATCCCTGAAATCCCATTCCCTGAAATCCCAGAACCCGAAATTCCAGACATCCCTGACATCCCATTTCCAGAAATCCCAGATCCTGAAATTCCAGACATTCCTGAAATCCCATTCCCAGAAATCCCAGATCCCGAAATTCCAGACATCCCTGAAATTCCAGACATCCCTGAAATTCCATTCCCAGAAATCCCAGATCCAGAAATTCCAGACATCCCTGAAATCCCATTCCCAGAAATCCCAGATCCAGAAATTCCAGACATCCCTGAAATCCCATTCCCAGAAATCCCAGACATCCCTGAAATTCCATTCCCAGAAATCCCAGATCCCGAAATTCCAGACATTCCCGAGACTCCCGAAATTGATCCTACCATCCCTTGCATGCCTCTCACAATTGAAGTCATAAACAAGGTTGCTTCACTTTGTGCGAGTGACGAAGTCGTGGTCCAAGAGTTCGCAAGATTTCTTGACTCGAAATACACCGGAGAGATGCTACCAATCTTCGAATATATCAGTGAACAGATCAAGAGTCGGAAACTTACACATATTCTCGCGAGCACAGCTTACGACAATATGCTACGTATTTGGAGGGGCTTAACAACAGGACTGGCGTCGTTCTACAAGCGTCTGAATCCTGCTATTGTTGAAGAAATCAAAAAGCATCTCGCAACAACAGAAGAAGGCCTTCACTTTTACAAAGATTCCATATTGTCATTGTTGTAAATGGAATTGTTCTTCCGCTTAATCTTGCCATGTTGAATAAATTATAAAACGGCAGGTCTGCTCCACGTTCAACACTCCTCACCCCTTAAAAACTGTGGAAACCGCATTCTTTGAAGCCATTTTCCATCATACTTATGATTTACTAGCCTACGAGAGCCCGTCTTAAAAGACGTGCATTTGACTCCTGAGCTTCTAGACTGCCAGAGCCTGATTGGAATTTGACTTCTCCGGCAGTCTAGAAGGTCAGGAGT